>BQNB010007349.1:0-93825 GCA_026074375.1 Tanacetum coccineum | reverse complement strand
GGAAGAAAGGGAAAGTAGCACCTAGATTTGTTGGACCTTTTGAGATCATTGAGAAGGTAGGTTCTGAGGCCTATCGGTTAGATTTGCCTGAGGAATTGAATGGTGTTCATGACATGTTCCACGTGTCAAACCTTAAGAAATGTTTGGCTGATCCAACACTGTAAGTACCCTTGGATGAGATTCGGGTTGATGATAAGTTAAATTTTGTGGAAGAGCCTGTAAAATTTTTGGAGAGAGAGTTTAAGAAGCCGAAGTGTAGTAGAATTGCCATCGTCAAGGTTCGATGGAATTCAAAACGTGGTCCTGAATTCACGTGGGAACATGAAGATCAGATGAAGCTTAAGCACCCGCATTTGTTTAGTAATGTTAGTAGCTGAATTTTGGGTTCAAAATTCTTTTAAGAGGGGTAGAATATAACCTTTGCCCTTTTTGTGTTCTGAATATTTCATTTTTAGTCCTTTGACTATTTGACTTTTGTCAATTTATTCAGATATTGTACCGTGTTGATGGTGATGATTTTATGAGAATCGTGGTAATTTATGGTTTATTGTGAATAATAGTCATTTTTAGAGATTATTATTATGTTATTTGTATTTCGGGTGGTGTAGGTTCCATGATCATTCATACAAACCTTAACAATGATGTGTAGAATCAAGATGCAGGAAAATAAAGACTTTATTGATGATTGAAAGAAAAAAAAATTGGTGGCTAGAAACCCTAACAATAATATTGACTAGCTAACCTAATAATGATAAGAACAAAGTGTATTTATACACTAATGGGGTTTGGCCTATGGGCCTTTCTTTTGGGCTTTTGCAGGCTTTTTGCATAACAACCCATTTACATCATTAAACATTAATTAATTAATTAACTATCGAGCTATAAAATGCTTGTTTCTTCAAGACCGAGCTTCTCTTGTTAGACTGTAAAATTATGTTTCTAACGCTTAGGCTTGTTGGACGCTTAGAGTTTTTCTACCTTGGGTCGGGCTTGGGTTTTGCTTGGGCTTAAGCCCGAAACACGTACAATATTAGATTGACTAACGAGCCTGATACCCGTAACTTAGTCTATTACAACATATATTTAATAAAGACCGTGCTTCCATGATTAGTAGCCGAGCTTCCTTGTTCGACTTAATATTTTGATGCTAACAGACATTTATAAGATTCAAGATGTGATAATTCATCTTATTAGTTAGCAGGTTTACTATGACCCTCTAACTTATATTCCTTAGTATTGATATTAAAATATCACTCCATTGATGAGGCATCCTTGCAGATTTATGAATGAGAGTTACATTATACTTTGGTTTGACATTTACATGTTTAACCTTAGTATGACATCAAGAAGTGAATTTAGAAGGTTATGTATTTTGTACTTGAATATCTTTAAGATTTACATGCTCCCACTTACTTTTTGTAAGTAGAGATAATTCTCTAAATACCAAGTATTTAAGCAACAATAAATTATTCTTAATTTGGAAACACAAAACACATTTTACAGTTCTCGTGGTTCTCACTCTACTAGACTTGTTAATAATATGCTTTCATATAAGATTTTAACAAATTTTTTAGAACTTTTATCAAGTCAGATAATGGGATTCATCCCAGTCTAGATTAGATAATGTCTTGAATACCTTCTAGGTTGGAACTATATTGAGTGTATACATGACACACGCAATTTTCTAACCTTGATAGATTTTAGAGGTAGAGCAATTAAAGTTATCAAAAATCAAACAATGTGAATATAGTTTGTTTCAACACATTAGTCATACCATAATGATGTGGTGGGATAGAGTTATTGGAATTATAAGACTACTGTCAGAATTCTTTAGATAACTTTATTTCTCTTTGGATAAAAATACTTGTCATTTAGGGTGAGCCAGAATTGAATACTTAGTATTTATAAAAATCAAGTACATGTCTATATACTTATATTTCTTTGAATAGTCATAAACTCTATGTTTATTGTGTTCAAGGTAAACAGAATATGGTCAAGTTTATACTTTGAGACAAGTCTTTGAAGAGATTCTAATGAGACTTGTCATGTTTTTGTGTTTTGTTTATAACAAGAAGGCATAACAATTTTACTACTTACTTTATGTTATGAGTCATTGATAAATTCAAGGACTTTATAATTATGTCTTAACCAGAAAACATAATTATAGTAACTAAAGTAGTTATGAACACAAACTCTTGAGTTCAATAGTAATTTCAAGTTAATTTCATACTTCATAATTATGATTATATAATATTAACCATAAATGAGAATATATGACTAAGAGCTTGTAGTCTCTCAAAATGTTTGAAAGTGGACTTTTACTTAAATATCTTGACATTCAATGTTTAATAAGGGCAAACAAAGACATCTTGTGGTTTAAGTCTAGTAGAAGTATTAGGCTTTTCTACCTTGCGGCTCAAGAGAATAAATAATCAATATTGTTATATGTTGTGTTTCCTTACACACACTTAAGGATTTCCCCCTTGTGTATGGACATAACATTATCTAATGTAATAAATATAGGATTATTAGCTTCCTTACCTTTTGGTCAAGAGAAACCAATAATCATATTGTTACATATTGTTCCATGCACACACTTAAGATTTCTCCCACTTGTGTATGGTACAACATTATTTACTGTAGACAAACAATACGGCCAGCGCTCGATTGTATAAACAATATGATAGTGTCATAGATATTACAAGTAGATTTCAAACCATAACGTTTAATAAGGAATTGTGGATTATTATTCTATAGACAACGTTTCGGAAAGCAACATCAGAAAAGCAACGTGTTATCTAATAAAATAAAATGCAATCTTCCTTTAAGCAATGGTCGTTCATATTCGGAAAGTGATAAATTATTCAAAGCAAGCTAGAAATAATATGGGCAACTAACAAGGAATAAAAGTTGCAGGTCCCACTGAATTTGACAATATTACATGAATGTCATTTCAATAGTAAACAAAATGTTTTACAAGTAGCAATGTACTTAGGTATTGAACATAGTATATGAAATTCTACTTATGTAGATGAGGGACTAGCCATCCATGCTTTCATTAACTTGAACATTTTAGTATGTAGTTCCTCTTTAATCGGTCTGCCTAGCCAAAAGGGTGTTTAGCACTATAAGGAATGAAGTAAGTCCAAGAAAAAAAAACCTAAAAGACATTCTAGTAATTTTCTTTACTCGTCGCGGTTTATTAATAATTCCTCTTATTAACGTATAAAACTCATCGTCTTGACAAGTGCAAGATGTCATTATTTTGGTAGCTATAGACAAAATGTTCTCTAGTTACACAAAATATTGTTATCTTTTAATTATTTCATAACCGAAAAAGGGTAGTGAAAGGTTGTAAGTGAGTTTAAATATAATGAGAAAATTTCAATTGTAATCATATCTTAGTGTTGTCAACCAAGGAGAAGAGATAGGAGTAAGTCTTACTCTTCTTACCAGGAAAAGAGACTATGTTTGTCTTTTTAAGAAAACAAACTTTCGTTTACGAATTATGTTGCAATAACACAATTAATCAGAACATAGAAAATTTAATTTTAGTATTTTTGATAATTAAATTCTTAAAAGAATTAACTACCTAATTAATTACTAATAAGACTAAGATCCAACTTGACCTCCCACTTATTACAGAAGGGCTGACCAACGTGTAAACAAGTAGCGCAAAAGGTAAGCGGCGTGCGTTAATTGCATTGCAAATGCAACTCTTAGTTTTATGAGACACATGACTTTAGTAATTTGTATAGTATGGTCATGTACATGTTTTGTCTCATCTTATGCCTCGGGTCTGAGGTCTGACCAAATAACTCGATTTAAGTCCACCAAAAAAGAACTTGCAAAAATTGACATAGATCTGACCTATAGAAATAATTTGCCATTGGTTGGAAAGGCCATGAGGTCTGATCAGAGAGGTCAATCCAAGTGCATGTGTTCTTATTTTGGTTGGCATAGACTTAAAATTTCACATAGGAGTATACTGTAACACCCCCAAATAGGGCCGCAACAGAATATGGGTCTGAGAGTGTTACTTCATAGATCAATAGCACAAGATATGAGAACGACCTCTAAATGAGTTATTTAAAAATGGTACATTGGATTTAATAAACTTGTTTGTTACAAAAGTAAAGATTTTAAAACATAACAAATATCCCCAAAATGTAATGCATATAAATCTTTATGCAATGACATCCAAAATAACGACTACCAATGTATCCTTGTCTTGTACCTTATTGACCTGAGAAAAACATGCTTTAAAACGTCAACATAAAGTTGGTGAATTCACAGGTTTAAGTTATATATAAAGTGGGACTGCAAGATTTCCAAGTGTATGATAAGTAATGAATACAATATCACAAAAGTAATTACGAAATGCACTAAGCTCATGACACTGAAGCTACAACATATATGTATGTAAATTAATGCAAATAATGTGCCCGTGTAGATGTTCAACCCGCAACATCCAAATTGTTCCGACATGGTATACATTCGTCGTTTCGGTACCACCAAAACTAGTGAGCTCTACTCACCCGAACGGGGATGTCAATCCCAAATAGATCTATTCATAACATTCGCGCTTACAATCCAGTAATTAACAGTTCATGATTCATGGGCATAGTGGGTTATAGCTACTTAGGCAAACTCGTAATTTTGTTTAAAGTGTACTTGCGTCCAATTGTAAAACAATGCATGTTTCTCATCCCAAAGTTGTAAATCATTGTAATTGTATAAAAGCGGGGCTATGAACTCACCTCAAGTGAATGGTTGATTATCTAAATCAAGTATGTAAATCGTCTCGGGAAATCCGAATGCAACCTAATTAATTATAGGCCGTATGAGTATCATGTATTTTATATAAATACATCACAAGTTATATAGTTACACCACCACCTAATAGATTTTGTTTAATTTAAAATGTCAAAACAATATTTAAATTGTACTTTTTAAATAAAGGTATATGTATTTGTATCCGTAAAGAAAATATTATTTTTGTTCAACAATGTATTATTTGTTAATAATATATGATTTAATATTTTTATTGGTTATATAATGATACTATATAATTAGTTTAATTGTTTTATAAAATAATGTATAAAAGTAGAAATAGTGCACAAGGTTTTATAAACCTCATATCTTTATCGTTTTAACTTCGTTTTATACGTTTCTTATGTTCACGGTTTCGTATTAAGAAAATCTATCAAAATATTATATTTATAATATTTTAACTACTGATGAACAGTAACTTTTACTGTTTCTGTAAAATTTTATAAAATTACTTTTATGTATTTAATTATATAAAACTTGCAAAAAAACATAACTCATTCATTTTAATTCCGTTTCGCTTGTTCTTTATATGTATGGATTCGTGACGAGATAAACTATGTAAATAAAATACTTACTGAATTTATAAAAATCTGTGTCAACTCAAAAAAGTCAAAAAAGTTTATAAAAATATTTTTATAAACTTAAATCTTGCAAAACTCGTAACTTATTCGTTTTAATCCCGTTTTTTAAGTTTCTTATATGCTTGGAATCCTCGTGACAAGTACTATCATTATAAAATATTCCCATATTTTTATCAGACCTGAAAGAGTAAGGGTTTTATGAAATAATTTTTATAAAAACACTTTTATATATTTAATTATCGTAAACTTGTAAATGTCATAACTTCTTCGTTATAGCTCGGTTTTGTGAGTTCTTTATATGCTTACGATCCTTATAATATGTACTATTTTAATAAAATGTTTCCATAATTTTAAAAACTTCAAATTCTAACAGAAGGTTTAAAACAGTAGGTATTTATATAAAGTGTATATATTAGTTTTTATAAATATATTACTTGATTAATTTTGTACAAGTCCTCTACAATACTTTATACATATGCTTACGATCCTTGTAATGTGTACTAATTTAATAAAAGATAAAATGAACCCTTTGTTTTTCGAAATTCTAACAAAATGTGTCAAAACAGTTAGCTTGTTTATGTTTCAAAAATTAAGTTTTATAAATCCATTTCTTGAGAACTCTTGTACTAGTCTTTTGCCATAATTTCTACCATGATTCTTACCTATGTTAGGTCCTCTACTTAGTCCATAGTGATTGTCCTAGTGAATAACAAGTCCTCATGATCTTTTATACATAACTTTTATAAATAAAACTTTCCACACAAATAAATTTATAACCTAAACATATAAATTAATTTCTACTTATATACAATGTGTACTTCCATTTTAAGTATTATTTCACCAATCATAATATAAAATTCGAACCATATATATCTTTGTAATATTCCATAAATCATAAAAATAAACCTAGGTGGTGTTTAAATATTTATAAACAAGATGTACACATATTAAAATTGATTAGAATGGAAATGTTGTACTTTAAATAGACCTTATAGAAGTGAAGTAGGACAATGAAAACAAGCTTACACTTAAGCTTAAACCTAATAAATCAAACCCAAGGTCAAAACCTGTAGTATATTGGATATCACAATACAAGCTTAGGAATGATGGGTTGGTCAAATTTCTAGAGAGAGAAAGTGACTAGTCTAGGGAGAGAAAACACCTTAAGTGTGTGTATTATCAAATGAACAACCAACCCCTTCCCATGGCTGGAAAGGGGTATTTATACAAATGTTTTGGTGGCCCCTAAATAGGGCCATGGAGTGGGCTAACAAGGGGTAAAGACCCGGCCCAACACCATAAGTCGTACGGTAACTAAAAGATTGAAACTAAGACAACGAGCTAACCTATGCTAGATATAACACGGGGTGACCGAGTCTTTTACATGGATTTTCTTAATCCTAACAATCTCCCCCTAAGGGAGGTCACCCAAGAAAATACAAATTGAATCCTAGCATTATATTTGAATTAATCTTTTGTTTCTGGCTTGTAGTCTTTTGATTCTTCAACATTTGTCGTTATACATCAAGTAGTGATCTTTGAGCTTTGTTCCTTGGACTTGAGTGATCTTTAAGCTTTCCTTGAGATCACTACTCACTTTAAATCTCTTAATCATCCTTGTTGTGGATATTATTGCCTCATGTGATGTTGTGACATTCGGCCCGCTTACTGCACGACTATTATGGATCATGATAGTTACTTATTAGTGTTTGCGGAAGCAGTGTTATAGGTCTTTTAATTGTCATGATGTATTTGATTAGAAAATTAAGTGTGAAGCATGGGGTTGTGAATTGACTTTACTGGAACGAGGCATCTGCATCTCTATCTTTATGTAATCCTGAAATACAACAGTTAACAATAAAGCTTGGTGACAAATATGGCTTTGTCATTCGTCAGAGTTTGGTTGCATTAACCTCCGGTTCTGTGAGGACCGTTTTATAGTATAAATATTGTACCTGTGATTAGGTAGATTTCATTTAAGATCCTCTTGACAGGGTTTCTGCTCAAAGTGTTCAGATCTTTAACCAAAGATGCATTAGTTCACTGTACTTGGCTGTATCTCTTTTACCGAGTCACCTCAAAGGGCAGGCTACCTAGTAATGTATTGCTTCTAATAGAACTATAAGTTGGTGACATCAGTGAGTTTATATCTCACTGAATTGAAGCTAAACTTGATTTGAAAATCAATCAATGTGTCACAAGTTAAAATGATTTTGGTAACACATCGAGAGTTTTTAAGCTTTTATCAAAAATTCATCCTCCATCAATTCATAATCTAGACCGAATCGATGCCCAGTGTCACAAGTTTGATCCATTAAGGATCTCACAAGTTACCTACCTAGAGCTTGTTTGATATTGGCTTAGCAGGATTTCCATTTCACTGTGTATACTTCGTTATCACTCGGATGTTCTGGCAATATCATAAGGATAATGCGTAGGACTCTTATGATAATCCTTGTTTTCACAGTGTGTGAAAAACAAGTAAATTGGAATAGTGTCCTAATGAGATTTATGGATGATCTCTTGGCTCTAGACTCAATAGTGCATTTTTGTTTTTGGTAGTCGGAGGCTGGAGCGGACTGCCACCTTTTCAATATCGTTAATCGAAGTTGAGAGAGACGAAGAAATGTGAATTGAATATCTTTGAGAAGTGAAACAAGAATTTTAAGGGGATTTGAGTGGTGGGAGGGCTGTGCTGTGTATAATGGGTCCTCTGGTACTTGTCTTCAATGGTCAGCCATTCAACCATGTGATACTGACAGCATATGCAGGGACCCCCAGTTTTTTTATCGCCTAAGGTTTAAGGAGGGCTGCTTTCTTTTCACCCTTTATCTTTGCCATTTTCTTTTTCACTTCTTCAACCCTTCAGTGCATACGGAATTTCATTACTGGATCCTTGTTGCGGTGTGTTCCAGTATCTAGCTCCATCTCATTCCTACTATTCCCGTATTCTCACATTACTCCTTTTAGAAATCCTATCCTAAGGACTTCTACACTAACTAGTGGATTGTCCCTGGGTAGATCCCTCTGGCTCTGGCGGGATCGTAGGATCGAGTACCTAACCTTACCATCCTTGTCGGTCTTAGGTAATTCCACAATTGCCATCATAACCATTCGCTCCCCCTCAATATGTGGGCTTCAATGATTCGAAAGACGTTTGCACTTATTGGAGAGCCTATCTTGAGTTAAGAAATCACAATTTTTATCAGATTTTCATTAATTAAAATAATAATTCACATTTTCTCCCCGAAGCAAAATTTCATCCGTTGAGGGATTTTGGGGTCTAATTGTTTAAGTTAGGAAAATTTGGGAGACATGTGTGTCAGGTTTATACAAAGTCGATTATGGAAACATTATGAATACTTAATATTCAAGCCTAAGGTGATAGGTTAAATCACTACAATTAGAATGTAATTATGACAACAACTTATAAGAAAACTACCCTCTCATTCGGTTTCTCTTCAGCAGTCAGTAGTCTCCCTTTCTTTTATCCTGCCACCAATCAAAGTCTTTCCAGATTCCGGAAGATTACAGTCTTGTCTTAAGTCGTTTTTGTATGGCAACCTAAACTCCTTGCTTCTGTCGTTCGTCTTTCCTTCGTCCAAAACTATGTATCCAAAACCCGGATTCCTCTTGGGACCGAATTACTTGACTCTGTGTAATCCAACGCTTCTTGAATCAGGCGTTAGAGTACCATCTCTGAACTTTGTAGATTTCATTGATCCTCCATGATCATTGAAACCCCATATTTGTACCTAAACGTGACGAGGCCCTTAGAGAGTCTAAATGTACTTGTGAAAGTCATGCTTTAATCAATCCCTAAACGTGTCCTAACATTGGCGTTAGTGTACCCATCTCTCTAATCCCCAGCTGAAGTCTTCTCGCCCGTTGTCTGATAACATGTTTCTAGTACTTAAGTTGATGCAGAGTACTAGGAGTAGTGAGGAATCTTTTTGTCTGCGGGGTGGGAGAGTTGGTTTAAGTGACCTTGAATGATTCAAACAAGTTACAGATCTTTAAAGTTTTACTAGGGTACATATATTTGAAGTCCATTCCGCGATGACATATTCTTTGAGATCAGCTCGACGAAGGACAATCTTCTTCATGTAATTGTACCCATACCATTTGGGGAAGCATTCAATTTGGACGACACTTAAGATACGCTAGGGTCCGTCACAGGACCCATGCACGATTCACCTTCGATATGTGCTCGATCAATGTGAACGTTGTCTTTCAAACCACCAGTGGATAATACCTTACATCGCACGCGACGTCATACTGCATTCTTCATTCCATCCTCCATCTGTATCCAGCGTGGGACCATTTGCTCTAAGTCGACCATCAGGATAATAGGTAGCTTCATCTTTAAGATTGACCAATGGCAGGCCTGCCTATTTTGCGGCCGTTTATTTTTTACCGTAGATATTCCAAGTCTTTGTTGAAGAAGAAATCCGGTTGTATTGTGAAATGACCCGGATCACCCCCCAACGGTAGTGGTTTGCTGACGTTGTACCTTAGGATTGCATCGTCCACTTGATCGGTGGGAAGTTTGTGTCATTCTTCCATTTGGAACTAGAGATGAACTACGTCGGGATGAAAGACTTTGACAATTTCGTATGTAGGGCCTTCTAGGTCTTTTTGAGTCAATTCAGAGATTCCTCTGTTTTTGCAATACCAGTCCATGAATGTTTCCATATCACCGATCTGAGCAAGTAGTGAGTTCTCTAGTAGAGGTGTATAGGTAGACTTCAGAGCAGAGGCCCAATTGTTCATTGGGACGGTCAGATCAGATGATAGGAATGGGACCAGGCAGAGAGGTTCGGTTTGTAGTAGGGCGGTCTTCCAGTGATTTAGGCTTCCACCAACTCTGACTTAAGTTTTAAGTAGGAATTTGATCACGTTAACGTCTTCACCACTAGATGAGTATGCTTGTTCGTCGGCAGTCGTATCGTCATCCATATGAAGTTCTTTAGGAATTGATGAGACAAACGGCTTAAGTCTGGTGTCGGTCATCGTCTAAGCCGTATATTCTGCTGAAGCAGCCGTCATTGAGGAGCTTGGGGCAGTGGTGCTTATAGGCTGAGCAACACCTGAACTGTTAGGATGGAGTAGAGGAGGAGGTGGTGAGTGAGACGACCCAGATGCGCCTCAAGGCATCCTGTAAGTTCTAGAGGGGACCTGCTGTAGAGGTGGAGGTTGAGGTTAGAGAGCAAAGGTGATGATTTAGGTGAGGCACTTGTCTTCTTTTTTCTTCTTTTTCCTTGCTTCAGCAAAGTCATGAATGGTGCTGGTCCCTGTTATCTTACGGCCATAGACTTCTCCAGAGGCCTCGTTTACACGTCATGGCCAATCTACATGAGTTTGGTAGGATTTTGGATTCCCACTTCGTTATTGTTGTGAAGAATTTCTTTCATATCAGCTTCTGGTAGGTCTCTGAAGCGTTCCTTGAGTGGTGCGTGCATAGCCCAGTCAACAACATCCGTGACTATTTCATCCACAACTTTGCTCACTTGATTGGGAATATCTTGATTCTCTAACCTGTATAGTCTAGACCCATGTTTGTCAAATCTTTCCTCCAGGGCTTGGTTTGCATCCACCAAATCTGCGATATGTTATTCGAGTTCTCCTAGGCGGTTGATTAAGATGGAATATGAGGAAACTTGTTGTAGTTGACGTGGTAGAGGAATGGTTGTCATAATTGTTGTTGTTGTTGTTGCAGTTGCGGTTATGGTGGTTGGTAGTGGCTGGTGAACGTTGGGAGAATCGGGTCTAGACACGAGATCAATCACCGGTGATGTCATAGGAGGGATAGCAGAGGTGTCTTGGTGGATTGTGACGGACACCATTGATTCAAGCTATGTATCTGGTTGTCTTCTCATTATCGGCTTCTGAGGGTTTATCATTAAAGAATTGATCGCCAAAGCTGAAGTCTTTGGCTAAGTGTGGTAGAGAAGAAAACCCAAAAAAGATCCCTGTAGAGCTGGTAGGGGGGGTCCTGGGGACTCACCGTATTATCAACCGTCAGCTAAGATTATCCTAATGGTAGGGTATGTGTGGTGGTGAACTTTTCATCCATTTGTATAGGTTGTGGTGGACTTTTGTAGCGTCAGTGGCCTCGGCATCTGTGTGTTTCAAGGATTTGGTCCAGCATGAACATCCAAAGTTGATAGAGGTTGAGACTCGCAATATCATCAGGGTTTGGTTCTAGCCCTAGCCTTTTATCTTGTTATTTCCAGGGTCTTGTCAAGCCTCTGGCCCTCATCGTGATCACCATCTTGAATACGGGAAGGCATTTCTTATCTGATTTGTGTCACTTTCGAGTTAAGGCCAAATTTCAACATACAGAGATTGAGGATACATCATGACCCTGAGGGTTCAGTTGGTGCAGAAGTACGTCTCTGAATGATGTACTTGTTCAGTTGGCTACTTTTTCTTTGGAGTTTTGAAGATTGAGTAGAACCTGAGTTGCTTTCTCCGCATCGAATTTTTCTTTCCCTTTCCCTCTTATTCTAGAAGTGGTTGAAAAGGTTTTCAAGTGGTTACGTTTCCCTGAACACCACATGAGCGAAAAGGACCCCGAGGTGCACCTGTGGAGCATCCTTCAAAATTTGCATACATTAGCCCTTTTGCGTATCGCCTCTAAGGTCACCAAACCCAGGGTTCAGTCAATGGAATACCTTATCAACAAACTCATCGACCAAACTGCTGAAATTTCTCTCTTAAGAGTTCGCTTCTTTACCACCTTCCCAGCTTTAGCTCGTTTGGCTGGCGGTGTTGCTTCAGTGGTTTCCTTAGCCTGCTTTCGTTTCTTCTCCTTAGGCTTGGTTGGTGCTGGTTGAGGTTTCTTGGTTGCTGCTTTAGGTGCTACGGGTTTAGCTTGCTTGGTTACCTTGGGTTTGGTTGATTTTGCAGGTTTTGGTGCAGGAGAGTCAGGATCACTAACTTCTTCACCAGCAAGATATCTTTGATGCTTGGCTACTTTCTCCAGATAAGCATCGTAGTAGTCTGCTCCTCGAATGTCATCAGTGATGAGTTCATTCGGAATAGGCATCCCAAAGACTTCCCTTTTGGTTCCCTTAGCACTGAATTTGAGATATCCCAGAATAGGTTCTTCAGTAGGCAAATGAAGGGGAGACTCTGGTCTTGGATGGAACTTGTGCTTGCGTTGCAGATGAAAGATAATCAGTTTGGTGAACCTCACACTTGGGATCACAATGAGAGTGGCTTTCTTCTTTCCCTGAGTATGTTGTGCCAGATTCTTTTTGTCTTCCGTGAAAGTATGGATGGATTGAGTGAATTCTTCCCACATCCTTTCCGCATAATCGATATGAGCTCGATTGATGATGCCCCAAAGAATCTGCAACACTGGAGCTCTTGGCCTTTCAAACCCAGAAGTCTTTCCCGTAAGGCACAGATTAATGATTGTCGTGAGTGCTCTCCACGGTTGGAACATGTCATTAGTTACGACATTAGATAAGTGTTTGACTTCTTTTGGATAACCCAGATCGTTGACAAAGTTGATAAGAGTATCCTGAGTTGGAGGGGAAGAAAAAGCCTTGTTGTTGTTGACTGGCGTGATCCGAAGAGCATCTCTGAGTGTGTCTTTAGTGAGGTTGAACCATTGCTCATCCAGTTGACACTTGTAACCCCCGGCGGTTCTGTCATAGCAAATAGTATCCCAGAACTGCTGAATATAGATAGCTGGTATTGTCGAAGAGGCGGTAAACGCTCTGAAGAAGTTGGTTTGCTTCAGAATGTCCACCGCAATCTTGTAGATTGGGTTGCTTTGTGACTTTTCAGCATCCAGATAGCAGTTGCTTTTCCCTATTGGCACCCATCTAATGCGAGGCAAGATTTGTTCATCAGTGCGAGTGGGTGGTGCCACAGCAGGTGCTTGTTCAACCGGAGCATTAACATCATCCATTATATCTGCACAATCACATTCATAGAACGATGGGCATACAGATAGGAGATATTAGATGTGAGCAGGTGCTCAGGAGTTAATCAGTTATGGATTATATCTAGGAAAAGGACACATAGATCATATTATGGTGAAGGTCAATAATTGAAGTCAACTCTTAAGGCAACGGAAGTTGACTCTTGTAAGAGAAGACTTAACACAATGACTAAACCACAAGACCCGATAACAATTTACAAGCAATGCGAGACAAAACGCAAGGGATACGTTACAATAAGCAAAATGCAATCAGAAGAATACTTAGGATCCAAAATGCAAGGCAGCAAAATGCAATGATTATTTTATTAGAAAACTAGTCAAAACGCAGTAAAGGCAAAACGCAGTCACACCAAACGCACTAGGCAAAATGCAACAATCAAAACGCAAGCACTATTACATTTAAAATAAGCAAAACGCAACCATTTAATTTTTTTTCGAAATAAGGGTTTTACTGTTTAAATATTTTAAGTCTCTTCTATACAAAACGCAATGACTACGTTTTGTTCCTGTTAAATAGTTGATTACTCAAAACGCAATTGCATCTCAACGGACAAAACGCAACATGGTTATCCAAACAAAACGCAACCAAGAATTCTACAAACAAAATGCAACCAAGTTTTCCTTATCAAATCGCAACCAACAACAATCAAGCAAAACGCAACGAGGAGCACTTAAGGCAAAACGCAATAACGAGCATTTAAGTAAAACGCAACCATGAGTATTCAGGCAAAACGCACCCTATATCATTTAAGCAGAACGCAGGCAGGGATTTGTTGCGCAAAACGCAAGCAAGAATTTCTAAGCAAACCGCAACCAAGAAATCCTAACCAAAACGCAACCAAGAATGCTTCACAAACGCAGATTCAAACTTACAGATCAGGGGTTCAAATACTTAGGCGCATCTTGACTTACGATCTACAATGCTTACTAAACTTATTAACACCACCACGGGTTCACCACTCATAACATTCTAACACTATTTTGACTTAAAAAGTCAATCCTAAATGCGAAAATCTCAAGGATTATAACTTAGTAATTGGGGAAACTAACACAACATCAACGAGGCATCATTTGTGTATACTAGTGCTATCCCAACAATCAAAACACACTTACAAACACTCACCTAGTTTTTGATGACGATTGAGCACGAAAATCTACATAACACGAGATTCAATGAGTTTTAAGCTACGATGTTATAAATATGACATATTAAAATGATGTCGAGCTAAAACCAAGAATTACCTAGGCGAAGAATCACACAAATGATTTCAGGACAGGCAAATCGCAACAATGGTTGTGTTTTGAGTCTGAGAGAGAAAGTGAAATGTTTGACTAGGTTTGTGAACATTTGACCAAGTCAAAACGCAAGGGGTGTTTAATAATTAGGCTACACTTTCTTCAATTGGCAGAATTGGCCCATCTTTTTCTTATTTCTTTTCTTTTAAGGTTTAATAGCTACTAAGGGATTGATGAAATTGCATGAGAGGCACAATTGGTCCTTTATATTTTATAAGCCTAGGATACAATTAGCAAATAGTGCATAAGACCCTATACTTGCATATAACTGACACATTTGGCCCTTGTTGAGTTAACTCAAGTTTAACTCCCCCTTAAACCACAACCCCTTTAGTGATCAACCCTATCTCAATGATGTATACAATGTGTTAAAATGCCCGTTAGATGCCATAAATTTGAACAATACTCTCCCCCTCAAACAATGACCCGTTTTCTATTTAAAGAGCTGTAGTCGTTGATTGAGTGTCAAATTTTATGAAATTCAAGTCCGATTGATTTTCAACAATAAGATTAAACCACCATGTGACATCTAAATAATTTTCTAAAGAATCATAGACGGAAAAATTATAATGATGAAAGAAGACTTCTCTTCCTAATCAAGAAATAATGCACTGAAGCGTACATTGGATCGAGGGTGCACGGATATAAAGTAATCCATGCCCGGGAGAACTTAATCACTCGTTGTTAGGAACAGCCGTATTTTTGGCGACGAGCATTCCTCATTTTGAAAACCGGGTTGCAGTCTGAAATAACTGCAAGCCATTTAGACATGTTTTGAAAAGTTTGAACTTCCGTTCGAGCTTCATTTAAAGGCCTGTGTCATTAGTGAATGACATTTCTAGGTCTGTAAATGTTATCGATAAACGGAAGACATGTCTTGAAATTTTATTTTTTTTGGAATTTTATATTTTCTGATTTTTATGGATTTCTGTGGGTTTTATATTTTTGTATTTTCTTTTTGATGATGAATATGTACATATTTACATAGGATACTTGAAGCAAATACATTACTGCAAATACGTTACTCATCCTTATCATCCTTGAAGACGTTGAGTATCTCTGGCTTCAATCTCTTCATGGCCAAGCGCCGCGGGAGAATGATTCAAATTCATCTCTGGGCAGTGCCTTAGTGAATATATCCGCCAGTTGATACTCTGTCCTCACGAAATACAACTCAACCACTCCCTTCTCCACTTGTTCTCTGATGAAATGATGTCGGATGTCGATGTGTTTAGACCTGGAGTGTTGGACGTTGTTGCAGCATAGAGCTATGGCACTCTTGTTGTCACAATACAGAGGGATGTGATTGTATGCAAAGCCATAATCCGATAATTGAGACCGCATCCATAGGATTTGGGCACAGCAACCAGACATCGTGATGTATTCAGCCTCTGTAGACGAGATGGACGTGCTAGTTTGTTTCTTTGATGACCAGCTAACTAACTTATCACCAAGGAACTGAGCACTACCAGATGTGCTTCTTCGAGTGTCTTGACAACCTGCATGATCTGCGTCTGCGTATGCTGTTAGTGCCATGCCGGTGTCTTTTGGATACCAAAGTCCCATATTTATGGATCCTTGGAGATACCGAAAGACCCGTTTAACTGCTTCAAGGTGCTTTTTAGTGGGCTTAGATTGATATCTAGCATACATGCACACATCAAAAACAAGGCCAGGTCTACTGGCTGTGAGATACGTCAGGGATCCAATCATACTACGATATTGGGTCTGGTCAACAGGGATCCCTAAGAGGTCCTCATCCAGTTTTGTGCGCTCCACTATGGGAGTGTCAACAGGGTCACTTTTATGAAGATCAAATTTCTTTAAAATTTCATTAGCGTATTTAGATTGATTTATGAAAATGCCTCTAGAATTCTGAGAAATCTGTAAGCCTAAGAAAAAGAATATTTGACCCATCATCGACATTTGAAATTTAGAGCTCATTTCATTAGAAAAACGGTCACAGTCTTTGGGGTCGGTCGAGGAAAATATGATATCATCAACATATATTTAAACATGAAGAGTGTGTTTGCCTGTTTTCCAAATGAACAAGGCTGGATCGACTACACCCTTAGAGAATCCTTGAGCCAGAAGAAACTTTGACAAAGTGTCATACCATGCCCGGGGTGCCTGTTTTAACCTGTAAAGAGCTTTCTTCAGACGGTAGACATGATGTGGATGATCTGGGTCAACGAAGCCTTCTGGTTGGCTCACATAGACTTCTTCTTTAAGCTCGCCATTTAGGAATGCAGTTTTCACGTCCATTTGATAAACTGTCATGTTTTTGCTAGCAGCATTGGCAAGAAATATTCTGATAGCTTCAAGTCTGGCGACCGAGGCAAAGGATTCTTCAAAATTAAGACCTTCTTCTTGACGATATCCTTTCGCCACAAGACGTGCCTTGTTTTTCAACACGTCACCATACTCATCAAGTTTCACCTTATAAATCCACTTGAGAGCAATAATCATTGCATAGTCCCCCCCCCTAGAGAGGTGGCACTAATTCCCCATACGTCCATCGATCAATTCCAAGATTCATCTTGCATGGCTTAAACTGCAGTCTTCAGCAACAGCAGATTTGAAGTTTTTAGGTTCGAACTTTTGGACAGTACTGAATTGTAGAAGCACCACAGAGCATCCATAGCAAGCTTGTTTCTGAGTGGATACCGGTCAAGAAGGGTTCCCAATAATATTATCAAGAGGAATGAAAGTCGGTCCATTTGCGGAGAAAGTTCATGAGTTGAGTGGTATTGGTTGGGGAGTAGTAATCGTGAGAGTCCCAAATATGATGCTTCAGATTCGGGTCCCAGGCGCGAACACTATTAACTAAATGGTTCGTGCTCATTTGCAGCAAACGGATTTCCTTCAAAAGAATGCTTATATTGCAAACACCGGAATGTACCAAAGATATTGATGAGCTGAGGATGATGGTGAACTGATTGCCTGAATGGGTGCATCGTGATCAAAGGATATAATACAGATGGATACCGTTGGAATGACCGAGGGTGGAACTGATGCGGGGACATGAGCATCAGATGATCACATCCTTGGAGTCTCAAAATATTATCAAACATCGGTTGAAATAGCAGCATCTACATCTTTATTGGTAGAAAGGTAACAACGTAATAGCATGAGCAGAATTAAGGTACGCAGCCTTGAACTTATAGGTCCAGAGCGTCAAAAGGTAAGATTGGGTCCTAACTGGAGCTATAAGAGCCGTTTGCCAGGTCACTCATCCGAATTTGTTTAAACGTGAATAGTTTCCCATTATATGTCGGGTCTGATTGTTGTAGATTCTGTAACCCTTCCTGTTTTGTTGGCTTAACCAACAAGGAAACTAATGGTCTGCTTTAGGCTTCAATTTGCCAAGATCATCGCTATCATTTTGTTGGGTAAAAAGAGCCCCAAATATATGTAGGAAAGAGAGAAACGGTTTTTCTGTCAAGCACTATCATCATGGGGTTTGGTTATGAAAAGTATGTAAAGGGATCTTTTTGGGTGTAACAGGCAGTAGCCACAGCTTCTGCCCAAAGAAACAAGGGAGCCTTGGAGAATATCAGCATTGTCCGAGCAGCTTCAACAAGGGTACGATTCCTTCGTTCAACAACGCCATTCTGTTGAGGAGTTCTCGGAATGGTCTTCTCGTGAGCAATGCCAATGCTTTCATAGAAATCTGTCAAATTTTTATTAACGAATTCGGTGCCATTATCAGTCCGCACGAACCGAACAGTTTGTGTTTGAGACCACTTGAAGTTGTTTTAAAACATATTGATTAACAAAAACGGGAGGCTTCATCCTTGATAATCAAAGAACTTCTCCCATGTAAACCTGAGTAGTCATTGACATTACCAAAAATATATTTCTTCCCATTTATGACTAGCACTCTTAGCGTTCCACATAAAACCATTTAAAGGGTGTGTAAAAACTTCCCGTAATGTGTTAATCGTCTTAGATTGAGGTTAGCTTTCCTTCTCTTCTTCCAAGTTGACCATGCCGAACACAAATGGACCTTTTCAAACTTCAAAAACCAGGTAAACTCTAACAATATCTTTACACAGCTAGATCATGAGAGTGCCAAGTTTAAGTGATTCAGGCGACGATGGCCATACCAGGATTTATTCTTGGAGTCTTTATGACAGTAATCACATAGGAGAGGACCACATATCTTCAACAAAATGGTGTAATAAGTTTGGTACCAAAACTTCGCTTTAATAAGGTCGGAACAACATCTAAGTCTCGGACGAAGCATGTTGCTTACCTAAGGCACAACTCAAGATCTGAATCATAAAATTGACCGCAGAGAAAAGGTTGTGTCCAAGTTCCTTTCTACATAATTATACCCTAGAAATTACACTGTCACCATGACATAATCCCCATATTCCCATAGATTGCAACCAAAATGGTTGTTTCCGAATCGAACAGTCCCAAATAAACTTTTTCAATGAAATATCTCCCTGAGCCCGTGAGCGATCACCAGTCATATTTTTTGAGCAGCCTGAGTCCAAATACTCCCAGAGAACGGATTTATGTACAACCTGCATTTGAACAAAAGGCGAAAATGGAGATTGGATACATATAACCAACAATTAGAATGGGTCTTGGAATGGGTTAGTGCACGCAAGATTATACGCTACAGGGGCAATAGTTTCCTGTGGATCAGCTGGCAAACAGTCACCTCTTAGAGCAGTAGACCTAACTAACAGACTAAGAGCACGGTCTCCTAAAACGGGAGAAGTCTACCGTGGGCTTCCATTGTTTTAATAGGAAATACCTTACGAGGAGTATTCCTAGTTAAAAGCCACTAAAAGATCTCCTAAAGGTAATAATCCGCCAGTGGGTCGCCACTTGACTGTCCGATGGTGGAAACAATTTCTCTGTGGCCTTCCCAACTACAAAACTTGCTTTATACATGTGTAACCCGCCCACTTTAGTGGCAAGGAATGCTTCACACACATCTCATAACGCCAACACATTGACATGGATTAACAAAATTAAGCATTTGTTTACAAGTTTGCAAGTAGTATTAGAATTCGAAATAATTACAGTACGCTTATAGAAGGCGATTACTAGAATCAACACGATTCTTTGTTATCATTCACGTTATTCATCCTAGAATGGGCTTCTACTTGTTTTCAAGGCAATTTGAGCTGGCAGGGTCCTCTCTATCTTTGTATTGTCTTCTAGGCTATGACCTGCTAGCTTGCGTAGAGGCACCTTTTACTCTGAAGACGGAATTCCAGGAACGATAGTCCGAAATAATTTTCTGTCTTCAACTTGTGGTGGTTGTGTTAAATAGGTCCAAAGGTTTCAGTGGTTCGACAAAAGTAACTCCCTTTTTCCTAAGAAGAATAGGTAGAGGGCATTTTGTTTAATGTCGAGGGCCAAGTCCTTTAGGACAACGTGCCAATTACATATTCTAACAACTCCTGAGTAGTGTTAAGTGTAGACGGCAAAGCAATGCAAAGAGAGTATCCAATGGTCTTTCTACCTAGTACATCCTCTACTATTTGACAAAGGAATTCTACATTTATCTTTAAGGCTTTCGCTATAGTGTAGATGCACTTCTTGATTCTTATTGAGTCGAGGGGGAATTGGTTCAACATCTATAGGATATCTACCCGGAGCCAGCACCTTATGTTTACAATCAGGTATAGTGACACATTTATAATTCTCTCAAGATTGATCTTAAGGTGTTCAATTTCAATTACAAAGAGATGTTCTGTCAGTGTTTTGGCACACCGTTATTTTAATTGAATCCATACAACTCCTTATACATGCTTCTTAACTTTAGCATTTTTCTTCTGCCTTAAAGCATTTCATTGAGATCGTGAAGGCATATGAGCTTTGCATAAAAATCCTTTGTTCTGAGAAACAAAAGCTAAGGTCAGAGTGGGATCTATATCACTATTTTCTTTGTTCAGCGTGAGATTTTCTCTTTACTAATTCCACGAAATCGTATTGGCCGTGACGACATTGAATAAGTTTCATTATTAGTATCCCAATCACAAAAAGTAAATCAATGAAGGAGCACCAGGATGTTACTCGGGTTTTTTGATTCCAAAACGTTCTTATGAGATTTTGATACTTTAATTATAAGGTTTGAAGTGTTCAACTTCAAAGTTTTGAGAAAATTTTTTATCATTGAGTCATGATCGATCATTTTAAATCTTGACTCTCTCATAAAATTTTTAGATTCAAGGTCGGCAGTACAATTCCTGACACTAGTAAAACATCATGCAAGTCAGAAAGAATCTAGACACGTTGAGTACAGAAATTCCGTTGTAATTAAACCACACTATCTTTGGCAAGCATTCAACAACTAATTCTCATTTGTGATGAAAAGTTTTTTTCCGTTTACAATCTCACCACAAATAAATTCCGTAAGTCTAGTCTCATACTGGTCCACTTCGGCTTGCTAAAATTTCAAAAACGGCTTTCCATTTTCCCTAACTTCAGTGACAGAGATTTTTGAATTCCTTCAAAATGTTCTATTGAGTAGGATTGCAAAATGGAATTACTTCGGTTAAGTAACACCTTTTTGTTTTTCAAAAACCAAAACCCCTTTCCCCTCAGTTATGCCTCGTTGGTGTGATACGCATTTACAAGTTTTTCTCAAAATCCCAAAATAGTTGATAATTACATCCAAACCAATAATTACTTGACTTGTAGTTGGAAGCGTTCTAGGACAAGATTGGCTGGTGTATTTGGGAGGAATACACAGTCCGAGTGGTAGGACATTAAGGGGTGTTGCATGGCCTTTAGCTCTCCGGCCTTACGTTTTGCTAGATTCTAAGGACCAAAATACTTGCTCAGAGTGTCAGTTGAGTCCAGGGGGTGAATGTTGCCAAATGAAATTTTCTTTCTGAGTAGTTATGGAGGCGTAATGTTAACCCTCATTTTATGCCACCAAGAGTCATCATAGTCATATCATTTTCACTATGTAGTTTATTCCTAGTCGGCTGCGCTAACCTATTCTTACCGCAGACGATAGAACCATTACCGGCACATGATGAGCATAAGAAGTTCATCACCATCATATAGTGGCCATTGGGCCCCCCTTTTTTGCCTGTCTGAGGTAAAAATGTTTCAGGGTCACCCTAGTGCAGTTTTAATCTTTGGTCATACACTGAGTAGATTTAACATCAATGACAGTTTGAATGGATTGATCTTTGATTGAAGCTTATGTTTTCCAAGTTTATCGTTAAGGTGTTTCAGATTGGAAAAATCAGTCAGGAATTTTGACTCTTTCTGTTTAAATTCTTGTTTCAAAGTCGTTACAATTTCTTCAATTATCTTATTATTTTCCATAGTTGACTTAAGTTGCAACTTGAATGAATGAAGTTCCTTTTTAAGATTTTCCTCCGTTTTATTATGATTTTTAATAAGCATAACGCATTTTGATTAACATCCATTCGTTTGTTTTGATTCACGTTCAGTCAGTTCAAACTTAGGCACTTGCTCATAAATGGAACCTGTTCCTTATAGATTTAAGTTTCAATGGCTATTGGGTCAAGGAACGACCGCATCATAACAAGCCGATACACCTACACTATTTAGAAGGAAAGATGCACAACGTGGTACAACAGAAACACATTGACCGACCATATTGTTCATAAGGGAATAACATTACATATACCCATATGGACACTAGTTGGAGGTCAATCACATTTGACGGTTGTATTTATTAGAATCCTCCATGTGTCGTCCTGATTAGAAACCTATATCAATAAGCATATTCCAGAATATGTACCCAAGATATAGATTGATGCATTAGACGACCACTTGAGGATTTGCTGACCTACCCCCGATTAAGGATCAATTGGCCATGAATATAACGAGCAGGGTCAATTCATCATCACCATCTTGAATCAAAGAAAAAAAAAAAGCCGTCAAATTCATCTACTGGAAGATGTTATCCTCATTCAGAGCTAAGTCTGTACTGGTTGATTTATCTACATCTGCATCAAAGGAGTTGCCACTTTCACCAGCCAGAAAGAGTAGTTTCCACTTCTTCCAAAACGGCACCAATTCCATGGGCTTGCAATCAGCACATCTTTCCTTGAAATAATTAGAATTTTGTGGAACAGCTTTGGCCTGTAGGTACAGTTCCTTGAGGCAATATGACCCAACACCATTTACAATATAGACACTTGACCGGTGTTCCCTTGACATGCCATTGGCATTCCAGCTCTAATATGGCACCCCTTTTCTTGTTGTACCATTTCCAACTGAGCAAAAATACCTCAATTCGGATTTCTGTCGCCCCATGAAACATTCTGAACAACAACCTTGACCATCTTGAATAGTGCTTGATTTCGAGTGTTAATGAGTTCGAGAGTATGATTGTTGGGTCTGAGGAAGCGTTGCTCTGAAGGAAGGGCAAGGACGGCCATTTGTTTGGTTAGGGTTGTCAAGTATTTCATCGTTTGATATATCCGGAAGTCAATTTGTGATGTTTCAGGGAATTGTGGATATTGTGGTGATTGAGGATTTGTTGATGAAAATGGATATTGATGAGACTGGACATGTGATGATTTGGCATGAGGTTGGACCGTTGACACAAATGCAAGTTGAAGCATTGTACAGGAGTGATTCTCTCAATATACATCGATCTGTGGCACATGTTCTCATGTTGTTTTAAGTATGCATACAGCTGTTCATGATTTGTCTCTTTCAGACCTTTGTTGAGTTTAACAGCTGTCACGAACCTATCCTATTCAGGTGACATATTGTTCATGAACTTGGAGTTCAGTTGAATGTTAGGCATTGTCATTCTGATATTCCTCATGTCGTTGACCAGCTTGTGAAAGCGAACATAGTACTCATTGATATTTTCACCTGGAAGCATCTTGAACCTCTCAAACTCATCGTACAACTGAGATTCTCTATCTTCTTTTGTGAGTTCAGACTACCAGAAGCCATTTTTTGACGTTGTCCCAAAATCATTTTGCTTTAATGTTTGTGATTTGATGGACATGTAGATATCTTTGGGTAGTCCTTGAAGCACAATATTGGTGGCACGGACATCAGCATCGTATCGTTTCTTCTCCTTGTCATTGAGATCCTCATATGTATGAGGCCTTTCTGGTCCAAGAAGGACACCTCCCTCAGGGGTAGTTCCAAGTGCATCCCTTGTGTCTAAGCACACATATGGTCCTGAGTCAATCGACTGAAGAATTTGCCAATTCCATTTTCCTTTCCCCTACAGTACAATCGGATTCTTTGGACCATAGATTCCGTAATCAGTCCTATCGAGCAACTAATGAGGAGCGGCTATTGGAAAACCGGCCGCTGAATATCATTAGAATTACTAGACATGATTGATTACTTGTATTATGATAAACTTTGGATCGGTACAATGATTAGAGATTGTATGTTAAAAGTTATGATTGTTTGTTAGATTAGGTGATATGTTGTATGATTTGATTTGGTTTTGGTTAAATAAATTAAACGTAATGAAGTTAATGAAACTTAGGCAAAACGCAGTAAAGTAAAGCCAGACAAAACGCAGTGAAAGAATAAAAATGTTGCCAGAGTAACTTTTATCAAAACCAATATGGTCTTCAAGCAAACGCAATGGAGGTCTTGAGGCAAAACGCAGTGATGTTGGAAGCAAAAACTCAATGATGAAGGAAATCTTTGCCAGAGTAACTTCTAATCAAAACACAATATGGTCTTCAAGCAAAAACGCAATGGAGGTCTTGGGCAAAACGCAGTGATGTTGAAGCAAAACGCAGTGATAGCTTGAAGCAAAACGCAATGAGACAATGAAGCAAAACTGCCGTGAGGTCTTGAAGCAAAACACAGTGAGGTCTTGAAGCAAAATGCAATGAGGTCTTGAAGCAAAACGCAGTGAGGTCTTCAAGTAGGCAAAACGCAACCTTCAATAACCCAAAACCAACCCCACATATGACCAAACGCAGTACTGTTGTATATATCAAACATAAAACGCAGTGTACTATTTGAGGCAAAACGCAACCAGAAAGTCCTCAAAGAGGCAAAACACAGTGACGAGAAATACAAAAAACGTTTTCACCTAAAAACAACCTAAAAATCACCCTTTTGAACGTTTTTCGCTTGGTTTCTTTTGTACAATTTGATCCTAGCAGGTTAAACCAACTATAAAAACACAACTTTAAACATCACAAACGTAAGACAAAGAGTGTCAAAAAAAGACCAGAAACCTTCAAGAACCAAACTTTTGATCAAACAACCAAGAAAACGCAACACAACAATCTATCTAATCATCCCTATGGGCTCTGACTACCAATTGTAGTATATTGGATATCACAATACAAGCTTAGGAATGATGGGATTAGCCAATTTCAAAAGAGAGAAAGTGACTAGTCTAGTGAGAGAAAACACCTTAAGTGTGTGTATTATCAAATGAACAACCAACCCCTTCCCATGGCTGGAAAGGGGTATTTATACAAGTGTTTTGGTGCCCCTAAATGGGTCATGGAGTGGGCTAATAAGTGGGTAAAGACCCGGCCCAACACCATAAGTCGTACGGTAACTAAAAGATTAAAACTATGACTACGAGCTAACCTATGCTAGATATAACACGGGGTGACCGAGTCTTTTACATGGATTTTCTTAATCCTAACAGTATAAATTACCATTAAGCGGTAAGTGGGTAAAGTCTCTATGAGCTAGGGTTTAACAAGATCACCATTGCTTTAATCCCTAAGATAGATTATAATCAGCAAATAAGTATGGAAATCGTAGATGGGGGGTAAATACGTTTCCATTTAAAATCTTAAAATGTTTCGTATCAAATTGTCGATCAAGCGTGACACAATATGATGAGTGTTCATACGAGTTATATACACATAGTAATACATCGATTTACAACAATACAAACCAACACACAATATTCACATTTATTCATGACATAAACATAATTAAAACTATATAATCAACATATCACACAATTGCAAGTATAAATATAAAGCGATAAATGCGAGCATAAAAGTATAAGAATAAAGTGAAAAGAAATGAGGAAATGTAAAACTCGACACGAGATGAATTTATAATGTTTGGTCACGAAGCACCTCTTAGCCCTACTTATCTCCTCGAGTACCCAACTCGATAGTTACTTCACTAGTCAACAAGCTCCCTTTAGGCGTAGAAAACTGTACACAACTTTCGCTTATATCAATTTTCGACACTAAGCTAGATGTCGAGTTCTAATCTTAGCTAGAACCAATCTATCACAACTTCACAACTTCTTCACTACTTTTACGACTTCACAACACAGCTTCACAACTACTTTCACAACTTTACAACTACACAACTTCTTCACGCCTTAGTATTCTTCACCATACTACTTCACTACTTCACAACCTCACACTACTTAGATCACACTACTCTAACACTACATATAAAGATCACCACGATCTAACTATACTCACAAGATTGGAATACAAAGACTCGGTCTATACATTGTGAATGTAAGACATGTCACGAATGCACTAACTACATAATTTTGTATCTTGACGATAACGAGAGTTCTTCTTTTGCACTTGAATGAATGGATGATTGGATCACATTTTAATCATACTTATAAAAAGTTAAGTGATCAAAAAAGAGGGTTTGAAATGAGGTTTTAGATCTGAGAAAACTATGTGCAAAAAGGTGAGAAAATCTGTGGAAACAGTCCACTATTTATAGAAAAAAATATTAATTTTTTATTTGGGCGGTCCCCTTAATTATACTAGGGCAGTCCCCATAATTATGGTCCGTAAAATCCCTTATAAAATTTAATGGACGCCCATTTTTCAGAACGACTATTATCAGCCCTTATTTTGTCTTTTTTGTTGGGGAAGGTTTTCAAAACTTTCTAGCAAGTTTTTTGGGTAGAAAATTTGAATTCAAAATGTTTATTTTGAATAAAACATTCTTATATATACAAAATATGTTTTTGTATAATAATGTTTTTTTTAAAAATGTTGTCCCATTATATAAAAAAATGATAAAGTTTTTGTAAAATTAAAAAAATTTCTTTGATCATTCAACAAATTAAAGTTTGTTTGTTCATACTGACTCGCGTATTCTTACTCCTTTTTATATATAAATAAATATAGATAAATATAAATATATAACAAGGGTTAAAAAACACAGATCAAAATCGCGAAAGTATATAGAGAGTTTACCGGGTTGAGAATCGTTGGATGGTCCCCAACGAGGCTGGAATGAAAAATCGAGATGACTAATTGATATATCGATGTTTGAATAAGCCGAAGAAGATTGGGCACTAAACCTAATAGGGAAATACACACAAAGATAAGCAAGGAAAATAAGCTAGAACAAGCATAAAAGCTAGAAATGGTAAAAACACTTAAAACTTTTAAACTAAGACATAAATAAGCTCAAATAAGCTTAAGACAAAACCAAATAAGCTAGACTACCCCTAAATAAGCAAATTCAGCAAGCAATTTAGCCAAGTTAAACAAGAGAAACTCAGCAGTACTAACCACAATACTATAGTATTAACTATCAGTCACTAACTTGGAGTTAGGTACTGCTAGCTTTAAATTCAGTATGCTATCTCTAATCAAACACAATGAAACAAGAATAACGAAAATGAACCTAAAACATAACTTTAACTACCCCTAATAGCACTCATGCATTAGAAATAAGCACACGAATAACAAAATGGCAAATAAGCTAAAAAGCTACAAACTGATAAACTATTAAAATTGCTTTGAAAAGGAGAATAAGCTTAAATAAGCTCTACTCTAAAAAGCTAAGGAAATCTTAAATAAGCAGAAATAATAAGCTAATACGCAATAACCTCGAACCTAACATACTAACAGTTTTAAACTATCGGTACTAACTTGTAGTTATAGTACAGCTAGCTTTAAGTTAGTAACCGCTGATCTATTAATATCCCAAAAATAGAACCACAGTACTAACTATGGGTTAGTACTGCTTGTTCCAAACACCCCTTAAAGTTTTCAAAAATCATTTTTTTCTTTTTATTTTAAACTGATTTGGTCCTAAATGGTTAAAAACAGATTATCAAGTAACAAATTAAGGCACTTATAAACAGATTTTAGTCAACAATTAGCACTTAAATAAGCTGAATCAATCTAACAATATTAACTAAGCATACTACCAGTACTAACTCAGAAAGTGACACAAACCTATTTTCAAACTAACAACTAAGGCAAGATAAGCCACTAGACATCATGAAAAAGGCATAAAATAAAGCAATTTATAGGTAACAAATTAGCACTATAAAGCTTCTGCAACGTAACAAAGAAAATTAAGAGAAAGAGAAGACTTACAACACCCTTTGCTCAAAACATGGTTAAACAAAGCATGTCCCTACAGCTCTAGCGTGTATAAAACAAGCAGTAATGTACCATGAAGCCCATCCAAACAGGCTTATCATCCATAAGCTGTGGTATATTTGAGTGAAGAATTTTCTGTGACTTTACTTAACTTCTTAGTATTTGAGTTAAAACAAATGACTCATATGATTTTATAAGACTTAAAACAAATTAAGTAATGCTTATAACAAAGGTAATACAAAGATTCAAGAATTGACTTAAAAAACTTAAACTCCAAATTTGCAATTAAGAACGAAAATTAAAGTTACAAGACTTGTGAAAAAAAAATTGCATAAAATAAGCTAAATGAACTAAGAGCCTTATATGTATAAAAACGATCCTTTTTCTGGGTTACAAAGGCCCTATTTAATACTAACAACGAATTAAGGTCTTGGTTTCTTGGCCTTTCTTCTCTTCTTTCTTCTGTGTCTCATTGTAAGAGACAAAAACCCAAGTGTGCGTTGTTGTGAGAGGAGAATTCTAAAACAAATCCCAGCCTTCATTTCTTTTTGTGCTTCTTTTATTCAAATCACAGCCCATCGAAATCACATTGTAAAAAGGTGAGGGATTGCCACGTTAGGCAATTATATAAGCTGGGGGAGATAGTGGAAATGAAGTGAAAGTGATTTATCCAGGTGTTGAAAGAGGTTGCAGGGAAAAGAATGGGACAAAACACCCGTGAGTATTGTATCTAGGTTATAGTTGGGCGTGAAAAAATAAGCTTGGTGAATAAGTTGGCAGTTTTTATGGCCCCTCAAGTTAAACTTCCCCATTTCCAATTCAGTCAGCACCCTTGTCTCTTATTCTTGTAATACAACTTGAGTTATGGCAATGTTTAGTCCGGCAAGTTTGTATTTTCTTCATTTGACTTAAGACTTTTTTCGGGTTGACTTTTCCTGTTGAACTTATTTTGACTTTGATTGACTTTGGCTTCGATTTGGACTTTGTCTTTCCTCACCGTGCATGTATTTGGCCATTTTTGGCCTTGCTTTTTGAATACCGTTCCTATGCACAATGTCAAAAATCAAAACATACAAATACAATGTATTTTGGTATGTTTTTTAGTCATTTAAGTCCGTTTTTAATGGACAATGGTATGTGTAATTAAGCCATAAACCAAATCCCCATACAAATAAATTAGCCGTGTCCCACGCAATGGTTATGAAAGAAAACACTCAAGAACCAAGATCTTAATCCCCCTCGACTAATAACTTCAAAAAGTAGCTAAGTGTTCGTCAAGGGGAAACAAAGAATCAAATAGCTTCGACAAGTCCGTTTTTTAACCAGAATTTTTTTGTATGTACCTACCTTAAATCCCTATATATTTGGATTTTTCTTTTTCTTTTCTTAACTATACCTATGTTTGACATCCTATTATTTTATCAACATTGGGATCAAGAATAGAAGCACCATAGAATAATCTTACGGATGTCCTGACGGATAAATTCATCGTCCTCAATTTTCACATAGTTCTAACCAATCAACATAAACAAGATCATTTGTTCACATATAAGTCTAAATTTAAGCACTCAACTTATGACTTGTGAACTTTTTATAACTCCCTAATCAATGGGTAAATATGATTTAAATGTGTGTACTCATTTCAACCAACCATAGATCAACTTATTTCCATAGTCCATAATTCAAGATGAATCATGAACTCAAAGTCAACAACTTATTAGGTCCTTGTAACTTGATTTTCTAAATGTAACTTGATTAGAAGACGAAATTTAAACTGTAAGAACTTTTTGCAACATCTTCACATCCCAATCATAAGTTTCTTAAAGCTAGGAGATGCGTTGCTTAGTTATGAGCACCAGACCTAGGCCTCGCTCCGCCCTAGGTAGATATCACGAACCAACGACCGGTGTCTTAGTTTGAAAACCACACACCGTTGCCAGCGTAAGTGGAAATCACATCAACACCTTCTTCTCTACTATTGGCTAAGGGATAGGGTCTTAGTTTGAACCCTCACCTAGACCTCGTTCCTGGTGAATATCACCATTGTGGGGGTGGGGGGGGACGAGACGGGCGAGAAAGGCTCAAATAAAGATGTATTAGATTGAACCCACCCACCTATCGTGGAGTTAGGTGGAGTGGGAGTATCATGACCACAATTCTTTACTTGCTCTCATATAATCAAAGCATGCTGTCATTAGGCATAATTTCAATATTTCGTTGGCCAATTTTTTGTTTGCATTCATCTTTCATTTATGCTTCTTTGGCATTTTAACTTTCGAATTACTAAGAATAGAAAAACCTCGCTTTAAAGAATCAAGTTACAAATTTGAAGCTTTTTTCTGAAAACATCGATTGACTTAGTTGAATTGAAATGAGCACGTATGATTAGTGTGGAGATTAGAATCTAATGGGAGAAAAAGCCACACGTTACCTATATAAGCTTTTAGAAGAATCTTGCACACACATAACTTATATATTAAACATCTATCACTTCTTGTTCTTCTTCACCTTATTCAAAATTCGATAAGAAATAGGAATTCCGTGAAAGTCTTAGCCTACAAGCAGTAAGTTGAGCTAACTAGCTAGGCTCAACACCGCCCGAACGAAAGTCAAAAATTATTCTCATCTAACCCATTAGGAAATACAAAACTGCACAAAACACTTATTTATTTTGAACTTTTTTAAATTTTTCATGTTTTTTGGAATTTTGCAGAAAATTTTTTGTGGTGAAAACGGGATTACTAATAACAAACGACTGCAGCAAATCAATTCGAAGATTCCCCCATAATAGAATTTTCTAAACCATCTACCCTCGATGTTTTGAAAGGGTACCTAACTAAATCAAAGGCTGTTATTAAGTGTGCCAAGTAGAAAAAACTTTAGTCGATTATATTTGATACTGGATTCCAAAATAGAAGCAGATGATGTGAAACTCTTGTGGATTAAAGACAAAACTGAGAGCACGAGAAACAAGTCTTCACATCTGAGGGCAATCCTGGACATACACCACAAAGCACACAAAACATAGACACAACACGAATAAATGGAAAATGTAAGCCTTCACACAGTCAAAAACACTTAATTATATTACTCCTAGCTGATAAGCAGGGTGCCTTCTCCACGAAGCGCTTGTTTAAGGTCGCTATCTTGACCCTCCCCCGAATTTATGTCCATGGGGAACGATTGAGATCTCTGGGAACTCCAATTGCGTTACGTCCCCCCCCCCCGCCCAAAGTAGTGCTTCAAATGATGACATTCACTTTGAAATTAGCCCGAGTTTTGGAATAACTCGAATGTGCCATATGAAACACCTGGGTTATAAGTGAATGGTCCACGTACCGAGCGGTCTTAAGCTTATGCCCGAAGAAAATCTTCATCTAGATTAAAGAGGAGTACTCGATCACTACGACGTGAAAAAGCGGTTTATTGATCTCTGGAGTCATGGATCTCTTTGTTTCTATTTGTAGATCAAAAATATTATCATAGCATAATCATGAAGTTCATTAAGTCGTTGAGTTGAACTTTTCTGTGCTTCACCTCAGCGTTTGATATCAAAGTTTATATGCTTAAAGCCCATAAGCTTTGTGCACGAGCTCAATCGGCAAGATGACAAGCCTTTCCGTACACTAACTTGTATGGAGTGCACCCGATGGTTGATTTTGTAAGCTGTAGCGGAAGGCCCAAAGTGCGTCTTCAAGGTTTATCCTAACCAAGAGGCACGATTGTTTTGCCCACGGTCCCTATTCCAAGAATTACGTTTCAAACCACGATTGGATACCTCAACTTGTCCATTTGTTTTGTGGATGAAACCGGTGGAGAAGATATGAAGATTGACTCCGTTATTTAAGCATGAACCTTTGCAAATTGGTCATTGCAAAAACGGGTTCCGCGATCACTTATATTGCACGAGGGGCAACCGAATCTGGCGAAGAGAGATTTGAAAAATTTGGCAAACAACTCGGCGTCATTGGTGGGGAGCGAGCTTTTGCTTCAAAACCCAGTTTCGACAAGTAATCCGCGGCCCTGAGTATATATTTGTTCCCTCTTGAAGACTTGAACGGCCCCAATCAAGTCCATGCGCCCACATGTCAAAGATTTCGCAAACTTGGATAGAGTTTTGTTGCATCTCATCACGTTTCTTAAATTTTGCCTTTACGTTGACCAATGTCACATCAGGTGACAAAGTTCGTGTGGGTGGGCAATCCTTGTGAGACATGGCCAATAAAAAAATTAAGCCTTGAACGAAAATCCTTTAGCGTGTAATTGCACCGTAAGTGTCCGCAACCTCCCCCGGTGGTCCCACCTGGGGCAGAGCTTTGAGAATGTCGAAAAGCTTCTTATGCCACCGAAACACAACGCCTAATTACTTTGACAGCACAGATCTGAATAAAAAGGGTCGTCCTAAAAGTATTGTTGCCATTCTTTGAATAACTTCTTTTCTGCAGAGTACACATCCTTTTAATCACAAAATTCCCCGCAGGTATTTTGCATAATCGGCGAAACCATGGGGCAAATATCATCACCTAAGCGAAAGTGTAACCATCCCAAGTGTCCATCAAAGTGAAAAGTTTTTCGTGTAATTTCCTTTTTTCTCGAGCTTCACATTGATGGGTATTTTCAAGTCTAGAAAGGTGTTCGGCAGCTGCGAATATTATATGCAGCCTTTTTATCACGATAACGACATCAAATTCTTGAGCACCCAAAATCCACCCGGAGCAAACTTGCTTAGCAGCCTGCTTACCAAGGCAGAACTGTGATAGCCGAATGGTTCCGTATAACACTATGCTTTTTGGACACGACAAGATAGGCCCCGGGAATTTTCTTGAAAGCATAACACTCCGGCCGATAATTCTTTTCCGTTGATAGATGTAATGTGCTTGATCCACGTCAATCTGAGTTTTAGCTCGCGATCGCATAGTGTATCGGCTGGTAAGTGCTTGGTCTTACTTGCCCTAGAAAGCCACCAACAGCAAAATCACTTGCATCAAACATGAATTTCAAAGGGCACGTCCCCAATCTGGTGAGCAACTAGAATTGGAGCCTACGTGATAACTTCATTTTAAGGGTTTCAAATCGTCGATGTCATTCCTTTGAGAAGATACACGGATTTTCCTTTTATCAGAGGTGTGTCATAGGGCTCCCGGGCGATTTTGGAAAACTCCTGAATAAATCGTGCCGGTAGAAATCCGGCGTGACCGAGAAAACTGCTAATATCCTTCACGTAAGTGGGAATGTGAGGTTAATTTTGCAATGATCATCAACTTTTGATTTATCAACCTCAATCCCATAGCCTTATAAATCATAAGGCCAAGTACTATGCCTCCCTTGACCATAAAGTGGCATTTTCCCATTTTAGAGCAACAAATTGGTGTCTTCACACCTTTGTACAGCATTTTGTCTAAATGGAAAGGTGCAAATAAGGATAAAGAATCACCGAAACTGAGAAATCATCCATGAAGACTTCATGGTTTACTCAATCATATCGTGAAAAGATTGCAAACCGATACACCTCTAGAGACGTGCCCGGTGCATTACATAACCCAAAAGGCTGCGAACTACGATAGCAAATGACCCCATAATGGCAGGTGAAGGTAGTCTTCGTCTGATCCAAGTAGGGTCAATTGGGATCTGAAAGTACCGGAGAATCCGTCTAAAAAGCAATAGTACTCCCATTTTTCGGCTAATCTTTCAAGCATCTTATCCATAAATGCACAAACGGAAATGGTCTTTACGAGTTGCATCATTGAGTTTTCGGTAATCGATGCAAACTCGCCATCCCGTAAACAACCTAGTAGGTATTAATTCATTTTCTTCATTTTTCACCACGGTTATGCCACCCTTCTTAGGGACAAACAATAAACCGGCTTTACCCAAGGCCTTCAAGAAAAGGGTAAATTTAACCCTAGCATCCAGAAGTTTGATAACTTCTTGCTTGATAACCTCATGGATTTTTAGGGTTAACTCTTCTCTGATGTTGAACTACGGTTTGTGCAGTTTCCCCATCAAAAATCTTATGGGTGCCAAATTATGGATCTAACCCCTTAGATAACAGAAAACTACCAAGCTATGGCATGTTTTATGAGTAACCTTAAGAACCTTTGGATCAGGGGGCGTATTATCCTTATCTTTTTAAGTTTTTTAGCGATTATTACGGGTAATGTTGTCATCAACTGACTTCAAAATGCATACTCAAGATGGGATGGTAAGCTCTTTGAGTTCAAGACGGGGATGGATCATCACAATGAAGATTAATCTCTTCAGGCACATTTAATTTCACAAACTGGTGACGGAGGGGTAGATTTGGTCACTATTGATACACACTTAAACAATTCCCTCAAGGTAAACAGTATCTCTCCCTCAGAATCATAGATGCCGTCAACACCTTTGGTGTATTAGAATCATCATTTCAAGAAATGCATCGCAATCTTCATTCCATTGAAAATCACATCCCCTCCGATAGGAGTTAAAAGATGTAGAGCAGAATCGATCATAAGGTCCGAAGTAGAAGTAGGAATGCCACATTTGTAAATTTTCAAGTACTTCCTATGAACATATACTTCACAAGCAAAGTCCAATAACATCAACTCGTTAACCGATTCAATGATATTGTATTGAGAAGAGTCTATAGTATCACCAACTTTGAAGGTCACGGATTGGTCATCATGTCTAAGGGTCATCAGTTCACCGTGAACATCTATTAAGGCATGTGCCGTCCTCAATAAAGGTCTTCCTAAGATTAGGGGAGCCCGAGGATCGGCAACGTAATCAACGAACCACAAAATTTGGCAGGAAAGAAGAACGTGTCCAACTTTCAGAAAACATATCCTCCCTGCGATGCCGGATGGAGTAGAAATCGTTACGTACAACAAAAATTCGCAAGTTTCAGAATCATTCGGGTTTTTGATCAAAAGCTGGGAGACTAGTTTCGATCCAAATGGAGAGAGGGCATTAGGTGATGCGCTGGCAAACGCAGAGAGATCTGGCCAAGGCTAGCATTCATTCATCTCCGTAAAATCACAAGCGAATAAAAATCTACCTGGGGTTCACCGAATTATCCGGGAACATTTTTTAGGATAACCGCCGAGTAATTCTTTTTACCAAACACCGTTGTCTTGTCAACGTCAATCATCATTATCTTTGCATTTGAGGAGCTATTCTAAACATTGTGCAAATTTGGTGGCATGAGAGGAAGAGCGTCCACGAAACTTAGCTCGAAATGGAGATTCCAAAAATTTTCCATAAATTTTTTGAAGCTAGAAGATCATCTTTTGCACGGAGCTTTCTTGTGCCCTTGAAAGGATATGGCAAGGTTGTGTTAGTCTTCGAAGCAACAACTGCTTCACCAATTTTGGTCATTAGTTTGGACCACCGGCAGGGTTGGATGTTTTCGTGCTCTAGGGTTTCACAAAACCGTATCTTCCCCGTCACCTCTTGTTCATTTTCCATCTCTTTATGAAGAGGAGAAATGTGAGGTTCCATTATAGGAAACACGCTTTCGGTAGTGATAGCTTTCACAACACATTTCGGGTTAGCAATAGTGTTATTGGAAGAGAAACCCGAGCCCGAAGTAGAAGCGTACTACATACACGAATTTTGGTGATCAGGTCCGTCCATATTGCATTTGATTTTGCATATCTTGCATAACCGCTAGATTCATTAGCTTTGACGTAGTTATCAAAATCGGGTTTAGACCCACAGGTTGCTAGGAGAACTGCATTTGGTAAGGTGGAGCCTTGAAAAGACGGGGGTTGATTAATCTGGGGTTGGTATTTGACCTTGAATGAAATTATTACCGTCGATAAAATTGTTCCCGGCCGATTCTGGTTGAACTTGATCCCGCCCCCCCTAATTTTGAGTTGTTTTGATTGGTTTTTGCATAGGGAGGAAAACCGGGATGTCGAATTTTGTTTGCAACCATCTGAGGTCGGAAACTGGCATTCCCATAGTTTGTAGTAACTGCAGCGGCTGTGTGACACGTATATTTCTTGGGATGTTGTCACGATAAATTTTCCCATCGGTGGCTGGACAATTTTGGTAAGAATGACCACCTCCCCGCAAGTGTACACAACTTTGCCTCGTAACCAGCTTTTTACAGGATTTGGAGCTGGGGTTGGTTATTTCGATGATCGAGAATCAGATGCTCTAACCAAAATCTTTCACTCACAACATCTGATGAAACTGCGGGGTAGAAGAGACTCGCAACTCCCACTTTAAAATAATTTTTGGTAAGAATGACCACCGCTCCGCAAGTTAACCACAACTTTGCTCGACCAGCTTTTAACATGATTGGGAGCTGGGGTTTGGTTATTCTTAAATCGAGAATTCAATGCACCCATAACCATATCTTTCTGCTCAGCAACAACATCGTATTGAAACTACTGCTGGGGTTGAAGAGTCTCGCACTCCCTTTGGAAACAATGTGCCTTCGCTTCGTGATTGACTAACTTTGGACTTACTCTCGATGATTTTTAGCAATCTCGAGGCAATATTATCCAGAAAGTTACCACCGCGGCAGCGGAGTTCAATGAATCTTGATCATTCGAAGTTTAGGGCATTATAGAAAATTATCGATTGATGCAACTTCATAATACCCATGATGCGGTCATCCCCTAAGAAGATCAATTGAATCTTTCCCATGCCTCATAAAAAACTTACATCGAAAATTTTTGTTGAAGATCTTGTATTTCATTTCGAAGATTGTTGTTTTTAGAGGGGAGAAAGAATTTGTTAATGAATTTGCGAAACAAGATCAACCCATAGTAAGAATCGATCGATGATCGGGGCTTCTTTTTTAAGCCAAATCCGGGTCTGCTACCCTTCGAGGGAAAATGGGAAAAATCATAAGCTTAACCGACATTACTCTGGACCGTCAGACTTCAACGTAGAAGTGATCTTGTTGAAATATCGGATAGTGATCATGTGGACTATCTTTATCCGTGTCCAAAAAAATTGGTTTTTTGAACAAGAGTAAGTAGACCATGGGCTTGATCTACAACGTTGTTCGCGTAATTTCGGGAACAACGATTCGCATCCGTCGTACCCTTCATGGTGCTATCGAGTAATTTGCGCCATTGTACGATTATCGGCATTCGAAACTATGGGAGATGAAAGTATTCCTTGATTTGTTATTTGGTTTCATTAAGTTTGGGTGATTCAACAGAAATTTTTCGGTACTTGTTGTTGTCCACCGTTTTACTGCATGAGAACTGAGTGCGCATGCACAAAATAGAAATATAAAAAGAAAATTTACACAAATTTTTTTTTTTTATTTGGTTTTTTTTTCAATGATTTATTTCACAATGTATTTTACCGGACAAATGAGATAAGACAAAGAACTTCAACCAAGTAGTTCTACTTACTTCACGGTAGCTCTCAAAAAGTATAAATGTGCACATGTGAGCCGGAGTAGTAGAAATAGCGCGAAGCTTATTTCTCCTTTCGGTTCGTAAGTTCCTCGAACAACCCCTCCCGATAACCCACTTTTTAGTTGTTTAACTTTCAAGGTGAGCCCGTACGTAGTAAGAACTGCAAAATTGCAAGCTATTAAACCTTTTGTTTTCGAGTTGGGGACCAACACAGTTCAGACGAAGTTATTATGATAATACCTCAATTGAGAATTTTAATATTTAGTAATTTTTTTTCCAATATGTGAATTTATTTCATTTTTAAGAAAATGTTTTTTATATTTTTAGGTTTTTCTTTTGTTTTATATATGATCATTATACTAATAAAAAAAATAACAAATATTTTTGTACTTTTTATGTTATTTCTTTTAAAGAAAATATTCACAAATTCAAACAAAAATGTCAAACGTAACGATAATCGTTTTTAGCCTCCCGGCAACGGCGCCAAAAATTGACTCGCGAATTCTTACTCCTTTTTTTAATTGTTTTATATAAAATTAAATATAGAAAAAATATAAATCTAAGTACCAAGAGGTTAAAATCCACGAGATCAATAAATCCGGAAGTAGTATAGAGTGTTTCCGGGTCGTTATGTCCCAACGAGGCTTGAATGGAAAATCGAATAACGAATTGATAATCGATGTTTGAATATGACAAGGATATGATTGGGCACTAAACCTAATAGGGAAATACACACAAAGATAAGCAAGGAAAATAAGCTAAAACTAAGCCAGAAAAGCTAGAAATGTTAAAAACACTTAAAACTTTTAAACTAAGCCATAAATAAGCTCAAATAAGCTTAAGACAAAACCAAATAAGCTAGACTACCCCTAAATAAGCAAATTCATCAAGCAATTTAGCCAAGTTAAACAAGAGAAACTCAGCAGTATTAACTACAGTACTAACAGTATTAACTATCAGTACTAACTTGGAGTTAGTACTGCTAGCTTTAAGTTAGTACTAGCTCTAATAAAACACAATGAAACAAGAAATAAGCGAATAAGCTAAAACAGATCTTAACTACCCTAATAAGCACGTCAGGCATGAGAATATGCAACTAGAAAAAACTAAAAATGGGCAAATAAGCTAAAACACGTACAAACTTATAAAACTATTAAAATTGCTTTGAAAAGATGAATAAGCTTAAATAAGCTCTTCTAAAGACAGTAAACGAAAATGGGCTTAATCTACTCTAAAAAGCTAAGAAAATCTTAAATAAGCAGAAATAATAAGCTAATAAGCAATACTGAACCAACAGTACTAACAGTTTTAACTATCTACCTGAACTTGAGTTAGTCTGCTTAGCTTTATTAGTACAGTGCTAGCTTTAAAAATCCCAAAATAGAACCAGCATGTACTAACTATGGTTAGTACTTCGGCCCTTTTTGTTTCCAACGGCGCCCTTACAGTTTTTCAAAAATCAAATTTTCTTTTTATATTAAACTGATTTTGGTCCTTAGAATGGTTAAAAACAGATTATCAAATAACAAATTAAGGCACTTATAAACAGATTTTAGTCAACAATTAGCACTTAAATAAGCTGAATCAATCTAACAATATTAACTAAGCATACTACCAGTACTAACTCAGAAAGTGACACAAACTATTTTCAAACTAACAACTAAGCAAGATAAGCACTAGACATCATGATAAAGCATAAATAAGCAATTATAGGTAACAAATAAGCACTATAAGCAGTTCTACAGTAACTAAGAGAAATAAGAGAAATAGAGACTTACAACACCATTGCTCAAAAACATGTTAAAAAAAGTCTACAAGCTCTAGCTTTATAAACAAGCTAGTAGATTCCATAAGCCCATTCAGAACTGTTTAATCAAGCCCATAAGCTGTGGTATATTTGAGTGAAGAATTTTCTGTGACTTTACTTAACTTCTTAGTATTTGAGTTAAAACAAATGACTCATATGATTTTATAAGACTTAAAACAAATTAAGTAATGCTTATAACAAGTAATACAAAGAAAACAAGAAATTGACTTTACCTATCCTTTGAGCCCATTATTTAGTGTATACTAAATGCTGAATACAAATAATCATAAATTATACAACTATTTTCTTTTTTCTATTTTCACCATACGAAACCCAATCATCAATACAGTGAACAGAACCACGCCATAAGTTAAACATATCTTGTAATAGTATCTGAATATTAAAATACCAAGATATGTTTCTCAAATTAACAACTGCTTGATGTATATCATTGAACATCAAAAGCATCATACCTTGTTCGATTTGTAAAACCTTGTAGATCCTAGATATCAAGAGCAACATGCTCTGATACCAATTGTTAGAATCGATTTGCCCATCTAGGATATAATAACATTGAATAACATAATATGCAGCGGAATAAACAAGAACATCAATGTTATGAACAAGGTTTTTTATTCAAAAGATTTCCCTATTACCCCAACTATAACTTGGGGCTACTAACTACTACATAGACATCTATAATATGTCTATTACTAACTAACTACTAACTATGGTGTACACACGCACACCTTTACTATTCGACTCTCATTAGTCGACTATGCAATGGATGATCCAAACTAACATGCCTAGACCTCCTTTTATAGCACAAGAAGTCTAAGGCTTACATGGAAACTAATAAAGATAATTAATAAATAAATCATTCTAATACTTATCTTTATCTTTGACCATATCTTTAGAATCTTCTAATTCTTATCTTTTGAAGACTTCATTAATTACGAATTTGGTCCTTCTTGTTTCCATCTTGTTTCATTCTTATATTTATTTTGTCTCATCAAATCAATAATCCCAACATATATGTTTGTCCTATTTTATAAAAAAATGTAAGGTTTGGAAAAATAAAAAATTTCTTTGATCATTCAACAAATTAAAGTTTGTTTGTTCATATCTTTAGTGATTTACGTCGGGTGCGAACTTAAATTTGTTGTTGAAGAAAACATGAGACGTCAAAAGATGTTGACGTATGAATTGATGATTTGTGATTACGAGTAACTTAAGCACTTTACGTTATGTGTTATAAGTTACATGTTTGTCATCACCAAAACATGAAGAGAATGTATAGATTAAATATCGCAATATTTCTACCAACAATCTCCCCCTTTTTGATGATGACAAAATATGTAAACTATAACTCATAGTAAAATGTATAAGTTACTTGTTTACACTTCTTCTCCCCCTTTTGTCGAAACAAAAAGGTGGACTCCTAGACGAGACTTTCACTACACTTCAACTCTTCAATCAAAGAGGCGAGCTTGCATCATCCTAAGTGAAGTCTTGATTCTATCAATCCCTTATAAATAATGACATCCCTTGAACATTGACTCAAGCGGATCCATGGATCAAATTAGTTGCAAACTCTTAACCTACATCAATGGTTAGTTTCGTGCAACACAAAAAATATATATAGGGATGAAATACACATATCAAGAAATGTGTAGATATCTTAAATGGTTGCAAACGTAATGGCTTGGACATTTGCAAATGCTCCCCCTTGATGTATGCTCCCCCTTGATTGGGGCACCAAGAAATTGAGTAACGGAAAAGTGCTACAAAACAAAGTTAGTAGAAAAATGCACACACACACACACACACACACACACACACACACACACACACACACACACACATATATATATATATATATATATATATATATATATATATATATATATATATATATATATATATATATATATATATAATATATAATGATAATGAATAGATATATATGCACGAAATTTAGTGGGAACAAAATCATGTAGTTTAGAGTATAGTGCACTCTCAAGAGTGGCACAAAAAACACGCAAACTAGTCATAAAGAAAAATGATAATGCTTCTCAGACATGGAAATGTTTACAGAACCAATGATAAGATTTGACTTACACATGCTTAAGGACTAAGACTTGACCAACAAGTCTTATTATGAGAATGACTCCTTTTAAGATGTCATATGGATAAGAAGTATTAACATATGATGATTGTGGGTTTGAAAAGATTAAGTGTTGTATTAAGAGATTCCTAAATCCTTAAGGTTTCTTTGTTAAGCATTATGTATGCTTTTCATGTTTGGGGTGTTTAAGGATAAACATTATCGTAAGACTTTAGGTCGAACTAAATGTTGATGATAAGGATGATTGGTTGAGGAAACATAAACGAAGAAGGATGAGCGTGAATGGAAAGGGAAGGTGTTGATTATAGGTTTGTTGGGTGTTTGGTAGGTTTGGAGAGTAAGGTGATGAGAGAATGTTGTTTTGTTGTTGGGAGAGATGCATGGCTAAGAGGTTTGATAGGTCTTGTAGTTGATTTATGTCATCAACTAGGCTTTCTCTACTTGGAGATGGAGGTGGTGTGTGTTGAGTTTGGTAGTGTGAGTAACATATGAATTGATGGGTGAGATGGGAAATGGAGGATGTGAGGCAACTTGTGGTGATGTGGGAGTATCCTTAATGTAAGGATTTAGTAATTCTTGATTAGAGTGATTGTTTTCACGAGATGGTTCATGATGATAAGTGAGTGGTTTTAGCATTGGTGTAGATGAATTTACATTGAGCTCATTGGAAGTGTTACTCATTTTGGCTACCTTTGATGGTTTGGATGTGGGTTTGTTTGAGGATGTCATTGGTGAGGATGATTGTGATGATGATGATTGTGATGAGGAGATGTCATTGGTGAGAATGTTAGTAGATGGTTGTTAATGTTGATGAACAAAGGTGAAAATGTGAAAATGATGGAACATTGTGATGACTCAACAACACTTGAAGGTTAAATATCATCTTTGTGTATTTCACTTGCCAAAAAAATGGAAATAGACCAATGAAAGACACGATATTATGATGACTCAACAACACTTGAAGGTTGAATATTATTTTTGTGTATTTCACATGCCAAAAAAGGGAAATGGACCAATGAAAGGCACGATATTGTGATGACTCAATAACACTTTGAAGATTGAATATCTTCTTTGTGTTCTTCACTTTAAAAAGGGAAATCTGATGTGATGAGAGTAGCATTTATCATTTACATCAAATTCAACCTGAGGGGACAACACGGTACATGGTGAATCTTCGTTGTGAAGATTACAAGTGGAAGGACGCAGGTTGATAGTAGTAAGGACTGTACTCGGTTTTCATTCACATTGGTATTTAGGGATGGTACTAGAACTAGTGATCACTACAAGAGTGAGATAATGGTTATGAGGTTTGAAGTGGTATGGTAGAACGTGTATCTTATGGTGTTCTAGTGAATAAGAACACTCTATGTGAGCGTCATCTTGAAAGTGTTTTGGTTTAAAGGAATATATGTGAAGAATGGTGTGTTTTCCCTTCCTTTCCAATTTTGTGCCTCATCCGGATATAAAAAGCAATAGGCTGAAATTAAAAAGAATAGGTAAGAGAACATAGAGTCTGAACAGGACACATATGACAGCTTCTGACATTGTCATGACGGATGACGGTTTTAGCATATGTGGCATGCACGTCATCCTCAAGTTATGTACTCGTCTCGAGTATTGCAATATGTCTTAAACAATCACAACGACGAGTACCAGTTGTCATAAAGATGTACTGAAATTGGTAGGAAAATATTAACCATCTATACAATAATAGAGGCGTGATTTAGGTTTTTGTGAAACGAATTCGACATGAACAATGTGTGACATTTTAATTTGCATTTCGCGAATTAAAAATGCTTAAACATTTTGGATGAAATGATTAAGTTTTCAAGATTTATCGGAATGTATTTAATAGTAACAAGACTATTAAAATGAGAATGACATGTTTATGAGATTTGTTTCATCATTCCTAAGGGAATGGAAAAGACTAACGGAAGTGAAAGTACTTAGTCTTAAGGTGTGTATATTAAAGATGCTACAATCACTTATGTAAGAAACACTCGTAAGACCTTTGTCACGTGAAGGTTGATGTAAGCTTTTAGCTTTAGGAAGAGCATTTTAACAATGTAGTTAAAGGCTTGAATATGAACTTTCGGATATGACCTTTAACATTTGCGATCGCAAGTTAAAGAAACTTAAATATTTCTTAAATATTTCGGATGAAATATTTAAGTTGTCAAACCCAGTTGGAGGAGTGTTAGACATGTTAGTATTTAGCATTTAGGAGCATGTGTTATTTAGATAAACTAAGAAATATTTTATCTAAATTGCTAGAAAAGCGACCAAATGCCTTTAAAAGTGACATAACATTCTTAATCTCTAAGCAATTAAACCTTGAGACAACACACAGATGTCACCAAAGACAAATAATTACATTACATAGTGACTAAAGTAATCTTTTGAAACATTAAAGCTCATATGGAGTGCATTGTATCTAGATTGACCAAGGAAAAACCTAATTTCTACGTGCTTAGTGTGCACCATAATGATATACAAACTCTATCGATGTATACTATCCTTAGGCATATTTAGGAAGAGCATCTTAACTCAAGATTAGAGAATGAGTAGAGACTATGCACTGTGTGGGCGCGCTCAATCAGTCAATACACGACCATTTTTACGGTTATACACCGAACCCAACTTCACGCACTTTGGAAAGCAATTTCAACCGTAGGTCAAATTGAATTTTCTAAGTGCGATAATTCTCCAGTAGTCATTCTCAGTTAGACAAATGGAATTCCTATATGTTCCTAATGAAATGTAGCAAAGATAGAAAATCGCTATATCTTTCAGGAAAGTGCCTACAATGACTCAACTAACATGCTTTAAAAGCCTAGTTTCGCATAATCTTAATCAAGATAGTGGAATTCTTAGATATAGTACTACAGTAAGATGTTTTAGTAATGCGCCATTGCATGTCCTTGAGACAAACGAATCTCATCAAATATTATTTATCTTAATTGAGTTTTGATTCTTTAATATAAATGATTTTAAAAAGATACAAAGTTTATTCTTAAGCAAATATGATTTTCACAAGATATTATTAGTTTTCATCATAGTTGTATAATACCTATAATTAACTAGGTATTTTGAATACATGTAATTTTCTGCTTGCTTAGGCAACTTGACACATATTCGTCATAGGGTTGTTCAAACTTCTAGAGAACGATTATGTTTTCAATTATAGTATTGTGTATTTTCTTATAATACATCCATTTATGCTACGAAGAAAATAAAATGCATAGGATATATATTATCCTTTATAACTCATTTAATAGATAAAGTTTCATAAATTTCCTTAAACAGAATTTTGCCCGAAAACCAGACATGTTATCCTAGGTGAATAAATAAGAATAACATTCTTATTTAAGAATTTAGTCAAATATGAATATGAGTTTTAAGTTGTGCTTTTAAGTTGTATGAGCAAAGATTACATATGTTGTAAATTGGCTCGTGTTTGGTTTTTCAGAAATGACACATTTAGCAATTGCATTGCAATGTAAATTTCTTGAATATTTCGGACGAAACATCCAATTTGTCAATCCTACTTCATTATGTATTTCATGCATGTATTAAACATATTAGACTAATATTTGGAACACAACTATTGGACAAGTAGACTCAATATGACATTATCAATACAAGTGTGAGTTATGATCCAATGCATATTCTTTTCATCTACAAACGGATGCAATTATTTTTATATCAATCTAGTGTGATTGAGTATGTAGATACACAATATCTTTTATTATAATTTGATATAATCTTGAAACTAAACAAATAAGAATCCGATTTCTTATCCATACTCAAAAACTTGTCAATTAGGATGTTATAATATATCAACCATAATTAGAATCAATGAATTGATATATTCTTGAAAACTTTCTTGACCCGCACGAACACTGCTTTAATAAGATAAACATTGATAAATCTGATTAAATACTGTGGTCTATTAATCCCAAAATTAGTTCTAAATTTTACTTGTGCGAAAAACTATTTGCGTTGTTATATAATTACATATTTTTGACATTTATTGATATAGTTTTCAAACCATTTTTATACAACACACATCTTTTGTAAAATACTATATATTTTTTTATAAATAAAATAATTATGTGTGTATGTTAGAACCATGCAAGTACAATCATTCTCTTTTTCTTAGTTATTGATGTATTAATACACTCTTTTCTTTTGTTTGACCAACCCAAGATCAAACCAAGCAAGTTGTTGAAAATATTTAAACATGTGTTTGTTGAAAATAGATTAAATCGTTGAAATATTTAGGTGACAAGTTTTAATACATTTAAGTAATAAACTTGACGAGATTATTGAACGCTCATTCCTACAATATATTATCCCCTACCCGAAAAGATTTACAAGATGTTTACGTAACATTTGTAATGTTCAAAGTGGATTCTATGCCCTATAATGCAATGCAAGTACATTTTGTCAGATCTTAATGGCAAGATCTAGCATAAGTTTACTAGTTTTTGCATAATTCGAAAAACTAGCTACAACCGATAGAGAACAAGGCCATGAGCTTAGATATGCAAATAGCTTAATTACAATACAACGCTAATTTAATAATTTTTACTAACTAAGAGAAAAGAAGTGCACATAATCACATAGCATACCACATAAACGTACTTGTCGTAGTTTTGTGTATTAGATACAACAATGTATAACTTAGCTCGTGTTTTTTGTTCATGAAGCCAAATTAGTTTCCTCCCCATTTCAAAAATCAAGGAATTAATATTTTTGAAAAGTTAATTACACTATTTTTCAAAGATATACCGACTCGAATGTCCGACTTGAAAGGAAAATACAAAATACAAGTTTTACGTTAATACGAGACTCAACGTTTTGGACAATAAGTAGTAATTTGCTTTCTTACTAAATTTATAATTCGAAATAAATACTTGGAAGTATTTTTATATGAAAGTAGACTCAATTCTCTTCAAAATGGCGGGTGACACGACTTCTACGGACTTATGGTTGATTTTATATGATTTTTCAAAGTTTCTGAGAACAAACACCTCACGAACAGACAGGTGGTGTGACACCGCCTAAAATTAAGGGGGCCACCCAGGAATTAAGGGGGAAACCCAAATATTTAAGGGGGCCGCCCATCTGATACTCAGAATTACGATTTTTGTAAAAATTTATTTTCTGACTTTGCGGAAAGGTGTACAACTTTCTGAATTTGATACCGAACACATAACACTTATTTTAAGCATTACTTTTTATCTCGATTAAAAATATCTATGAAGTATCAATTAGTGTATCATAACACCAAAACTAAACAACTTATCAAACAAAGACCGCTTTCATACTTTAATCCCCCTTAAGATGGGTACTATTTGATACATGGATCGTACTGAATTTCTTAAACCATTTGTTTTAGAAAATTATAGAGCGACATGGCTCTAGATACCATGATTGTGCGATCATCGTCAGAAGGGGAGGGGGGGGGGTGAAACCTTTCCATTAAAAATCTTACAAATGTTCGTATCAAATTTCGACAAGCGTGATACAATATGAATGAGTGTTAAACACGAGTTAATATACACATATTAATACATCGTTTACAACAATAACTAACCTACATACAATATTTCACACATACTATTTTCAATGAACCACTTTTAAAAAACATATACATAATGATACCACAACACACACAATTGCAGTATTAAAATATAAAGCGATAATGCGAGTATAAATGTAAAGAGATAGTGAAAGAAATATGCGAACCAGACACGATGATTTGATAGTGGTTCGTATTCACGAAGCACCTCTTCGTCCTACTTCATCCCCGAGTACCCAACCACGAGAGTTACCTTCACTAGATCACCCAAGCTCACTTAAGTGGCGAGAAAACCGTACACACCAGTGCTTACAACTGAATTTACGACACAAAGCAGACATGTCGAGTTTTAATTAGCTAGGAACCAATCGATCACAGACAACGACTCTCACGACTAGTTCACTGACTTCTTCAGCAACTTCTAACTATCACTCTCACACACTACTTATATCACAACTCTCCTAATACTACTTAAGGTAAGAATCACCAGATACTACTACAATTCACACTCATGATCACACATGTTCAAGCAATTACACAATTTGGCGATACATGACACCTCGGTACACTATAACATTGCGTGAATGTAACGAGGACATGTCATCAAAACTCTAAATTGTCCCTAACTAGCCTACACAGTAACTTTGTATACTTAATGATAAGCCGGACAATTCTCTCTTTCACTTCAATGGGATGGAATGAGATTGGCACGATGCTATGACACTGATGCAGGCAATTAAGAACAGATTTGGAGGTAATGCTACTCTAAAGAAAACTCAGAAAAATCTTCTGAAGTAGCAATATGAAAACTTTGCTGCATCCAGCACAGAAGTGATTGAGCAAACCTATGAAAGACTTCAAAAGCTAATTAGTCAACTGGAGATGCATGGTGAAGTTATCTCTCAATAGCAGCACTAACAGTACTTCTAGAGAAGTCAATACTACTCATGGTGTTAATACTCCTAGCACTCAGTATGCTGCTGATAGCTCAACAACTATTGAAAATTTGAGTGATGCTGTGATTTATTCCTTCTTTGATAGCCAACCAAGTACTCCACAGCTAGATAATGAAGATCTACAACAAATTGATCCTGATGGTCTAGAAGATATAGATTTGACGTAGAACATTGCTATGCTGACTATAAGGGCAAAAAGATTCCTGAAGAATACTGGAAGGAAACTAGACATGGCCAACAAAGAAAGAATTGGGTTTGACAAGTCCAAGGTAGAGTGTTTCAACTGCCACAAGAGAGGACACTTTGCAAGGGAGTGCAAGGCACCCAGGAATCAAGACAGCAGGAACAAGGAGCCTACAAGAAGGACTGTGCTAGTTGAAGAAACTACTTCAAATGCCTTAGTGTCTTAGTGTGATGGCTTTGGCTATGATTAGAGTGACCAAGCAGAAGAAGGTCCAACCAATTTTGCTCTCATGGCTTATTCTTCAACAAGTTCAAGTTCTTCTACAAACTCTAAGGTATCTAATGACTCAAATTGTTGTTCATCTTGTTTAGAATGTGTAAAAGATCTAAAAGAACAAAATGAACAATTAGTTAAAGACTTAAGAACAGCTAGGATAAGTGTTGTCTCTTATAAAACTGGTTTAGAATCTGTAGAAGCTAGACTGTTAGTCTTTAAGAAAAATGAGTCTGTGTATGAGGAAGATATAAAACTCTTAAAACGTGAAATCTATTTAAGAGATTTAGATATTACAGAGCTTAAAAGGAAGTTGGAGTTGGTTACAAAAGAAAAAGATGAGGTTCAACTTACAGTACAAAAATTTGAAAATTCATCAAAAAGCCTAAGTGAACTTCTAGACAGACAGATAATGGATAAGTGTAAAACAGGATTAGGGTATAATGTTGTCCCACCTCCCTATACTGGGAATTTTATGCCATCTAAGCATGATTTAGTTTATTATAATCTAGATGATTTTGTGGAAGTGAATAAGTCTGCTAGTGAGTCTGTAGTTGAAAAGCCTACTGTTGAGACTAATGAACCTAAGACTGCTAGGAAAGAAGATGGAGCCCCAATTATTGAGGATTGGGTGTCTGAAAGTGAGGAAGAAGATGTGCCTAAGATTAAAACTGTTGAGATGTTTAATAAACCTAGTTTTGCTAAGATAAACTTTGTTAAGTCTACTAAGCAAGTAAAATCTCCTAGGAAAACATCAGTTGATAAAAATAGGCAAAACACACCTAGTCCTAGAGGGAACAAGAGAAATTGGAACCAGAAGATGTCTCAAAAATTAGGGAATGATTTTGAGATGTTCAACAAAGCTTGTCATGTGTGTGGTAGTTTTGAACATTTAAGGAAAGATTGCAATAACTGGTATAATAATCAAAGGTTTGAAAAACCAGTTTGGACCAATGTTCAAAGGGTGAACAAACAGAATTTCTCTAAATTAACTCACCCCAGTCCAAAAAGGAACATGGTTCCAAGAACAGTCTTAACTAGGTCTGGCCCAATTTCACTTAATGCTGCTAGACCAGTTAATACTGTTCAACCAAGAACAGCAGTGAATAATGCAGGACCCATGAAAAATGTTATTAATAATGCATATTCAACTGCTAGAAGGCCTTTTAACAAAATAACAGCAGCTAATAACAGTAATTTTAATAAGAGGGTTAATATTGTTAATGATAAAAATGTTAATGTTGCTAGGCCAAATGCAGTAGTTAATACTGCTAGGCCAAAAGCAGTTCTTAGTGCTGTTAAGGGAAACAAGGGAAATGATGTTAAGGCCTCAGCATGTTGGGTTTGGAGACCAAAACATAAAGTCTTAGACCATGTCTCTAGAAACAATGGTGCATCAATGTCCTTTAAAAGATTTGACTATGTTGATGCACAAGGCAGATCCAAGTCAGTAATGGCTTGGGTCCCTAAAAGAAACTAATTTTCCTACCATTATGTGCAGGGCAATCCACAACAAGATTTAAAGGATAAAGGAGTTATTGACAATGGATGCCTTCTAGGAACATGACCATAAAACAGATCTTATCTACTGATTATGAGAATGATGGTGGTTTTGTTGCCCTTTGGAGGTCCATTCCAAAGGAGGGAAAATTACTGGGAAAGGTAAAATAAGACTGGGTTAATTGGATTTTGAAGGATATGTATTTTGTAAGGAAACTAATAGTTTAACCTCTTCAGGTCTTACAATGTGTGACAAGAGAATAGTGTTCTTTTTACTGATACTAAATGTGTTGTTCTATCTCCAGACTTTAAGTTAACAGATGAAAGTTATGTTTTACTTAAATTTCCTAGAAAGGATAACATGTACATTGTTGACTTAAAGAATGTTGTTCCTCAAAGAGGTCTCACTTTCTCTTTGCAAAAGCCACAACCAGATGATTAAATCTTTGTATAGGGAGGATTGGACCATGTAAATTTCAAAACAATGAATAAACTGGTAAAGGGAAACCTTGTAAGAGGTTTACCTTCAAAACTTTTTGAAATTAATCAAACCTGTGTTGCTTGTCAGAAGGGAAAGCAACACAGAGCTTCTTGTAAGACCAAAATAGTCATTCAATCAGACCAACCATTATAAACTGTTGCACACTGATTTGTTTGGCCTAACATTTGTAAGAGTTTAATCGAAGAAGATGTACAGCTAGTTATCACTATGATTTTAGTATGTTTTAGTTGGGTCTTCTTTTTAGCCTCTAAGATTAACTTGTGAAATCTTAAACATTCATAAAGCATAGAAAAGGTCTAATAAACCTTAGGGTAAAAGTGATTAGATGTGACAATGTGGACTGGATTCAAGATTTGGGTCATGAATCAGTCTCATTGTGAAATAAAGGTATTAAAGAGGGAATTTCGTATTGCTAGGACTACAGCAACAAAATGAGTAGCTAAAGGAAAAAATAGGTAACTAATAGAGGTGCTAGGATTATGCTAGCTGATTCAAAATTGCCAAAAACTTTTTGGGCTAAAGCAGTTAATACTGCTTGTTATCGTCCCCAAAAATAGGGTGTTAGTTTTTCAAGCTCACAACAAGACCCCTTATATTAACTTTTTATAGTAGAAAACCTGCTTCGAGCTTCAAGAGACCATTGGGTGTCCTGTTTCTCAATCCTTTAAGACCATAGATAACTAGAGTAAGTTTTTGATGGGAAGGCTGAAAAAAATTTATTTTTTTTTTGTTTAAAGGTTCTTTGTAATGATACTTCTACCATTAAGTGAATCATTCAGAGTAATTCAACAGTAGAACTAGGATAGTAGAAGAGAACCTGCATGTACCAATTTAGTGTTAATAACATCTAATATTGCAGGAAAGTTGGACTCTAATTTGTTTTTGATATAAATGCACTAACAAAATCAATGACTTATAAGCCAGTCTGTTGCAGGAAATCAGTCATAATGGTAATGCATGTACAAAAGCATGTGATGATGTAGGTAAAGCTAGAATGGAGACAGTACCTGGCAAAGATTACATTTTGCTACCAATGTGGCCTGCTGATCCACTATTCTCTCAGAATTCAAAGGATTCTCCTGATGCTGGATTCAAACCATTAAGGGAGGAAGAAAAGATGGATACTGAAGATCCAGGGAATGAAAATGAAGCTTCAGGGAAAGATAGTGAGGTTCTTAATACAAGGGAGCCAATGAGAGGATCAAAGAGTTATCAAGGAGTGGATGCTAGTATTAACAACACTAACAATATTAATACTTCTAGTAATGGAAACAGCACTAACAATGTTAATGTTGTTAGTTCAACTGTTAATGTTGCTGGAATAGAAGTTAATGATGTTGATCTAAAAACAAGCATTGAACTTCCAAATGATCCAAATATGCCTAAATTGGAACATATTGTTTATTCAGATGATGATGAAGATGTTCGTGCAGAGGCTAACATTGTAAAATATTTAGATGCATTTATTCCTGTCAGTCCTATTCCAACTACAAGAATACACAAAGATCATCCAGTTGAAGAATGATAAAGAATTTGAAAGAACATGGTTTGTTTAGTTTAGTTCAGCAAAGAACAAACCATAAAGACTTTCAAAATTGCTTGTTTGCTTGCTTTTTATCACAAGAAGAACCCAAGAAGGTAATCCAAGCATTGAAGGATCCAAGTTGGATAGAAGCTATGCAGGATGAGCTTCTACAATTCAAATTACAAAAGGTTTGGACCCTGGTGGATTTACCAAATGGAAAAAGGGCCATAGGCACTAAATGGGTTTACAGGAACAAGAAGGATGAAAGAGGCATTGTGATAAGAAAACAAAACAAGATTGGTTGCTCAAGGGTACATACAAGAAGAAAGGATTAACTATGATGAAGTTTTTGCCCCTATTGCCAGAATTGAAGCAATTAGGCTATTCTTAGCCTATGCCTTATTAAAAGACTTTGTGGTGTACCGGATGGATGCCAAGAGTGCTTTTCTTTATTGTAAGATTGAAGAGGAAGTCTATGTTTGTCAACTACCAGGATTTGAAGATCCAGACTTCCCTGACAGAGTATACAAAGTAGAAAAGGTACTTTATGGATATAGAAAAGCTTACCAGAGCTGGTTGAAACACTGTCAACTTATTTGTTAGACAATAGGTTTCAGAGAGGAAAGATAGACAAGACTTTATTTATCAAAAGAGACAAAGGTGATATTATGTTAGTTCAAGTATATGTAGATGATATCATTTTGTTCTACAAAGAAGTCATTATGCACTGAATATTGAAAAGATGATGCATAAGAAGTTTCAAATGAGTTCCATGGGTAAACTGACATTCTTCTTAGGACTGCAAGTAAAGTAGAAGAAGGATGAGACTTTTATAAGCCAAGACAAGTATGTGACTGAGATTTTGAAGAAATTTGGCTTTACTGATGTCAAGACAGCAAGAAACACTCTATGGAAACTGAAAACGCATCTTTGCTCAAAGAATGAACATGGTGAGAAGTGGCTGTTCCATTATATAGATCAATGATTGGTTCATTGATGTATCTTACTTCTTCAGACCTGATATTTTGTTTGCAGTGTGGCCTGTGCAAGATACCAAGTTAACCCAAAAATCGTCACATCTCATGTTGTGATAAGTATCTTTTAGATACTTAAATGGTCAACCCTAAATTAGGCCTTTGGTATCAATACAGATTAAACTTCTTGATTTGGTAGCATACACTTGATAGTGATTATGCTAGGCAAGCTTGGATTGAAGTCGAGGTTGTCATTTCTTAGAGTGCTATATTGATTTCTCATGTAGTGCAAGAACGCATATTGTGTGTTGCTAATTCTACAACAGAGGCTGATTTGTAGCGCTTCAAGTTGTGTGGTCAAGTGCTTTGTTTCAAAAATCAATTGCTTGATTTATGAGTATAAACTTATGAATACAAAGATTTATATTGATAATGAGATACCACATGCATAGTTAGGAAACCCCTTTCTCATTTAAAAAACAAAGCACATTTAAGGTTAAACATTCACTTTCATCAGAATTTCACATAAAAGAAGCTAATTTTAAATGATAAAGTATCTACTTACTAACAAGAATGTTGCAAATTGCTTACAAAGCGCAGTTGATGTTAAGTAGATTTCAATTATTTGATTGCACAGTATTGGAATGTCTAAATGTTAAAGTCCTAATTCAAGAAAAATGGTGAGGTAAAAGAATAGAGAGAATTAGTGAGGATTATTAACAGAAAGAGACGATGTGTGACGAAAAAACAAACATAGTGGATTTAGTGTGAAATAGAATTTTTAATGAGAAAGTGGTGATGTTAAAAAAACAAAAGAGAAGATGTGTGAACTAAAAAACTAGGACTGAGTGATTTGCGTGAGCTAAGAATTAAGAGTAATAAAAACAGACAGATGAGAATTGTGTGCTATAAGTATTAAGTGAAATTAAAACAACACAAAGAGAATTATGAGCTAAAAGAAATTGAGATGAAATTCAAAAATAGATAGAGAGAATTGTAAGTTAAACTTATTAATTTGATGATGGAAATGTTGATTAGAATAGGGGAAATGGAAGTTACTGCTGGTAATCAAAGTTAATGCTGTAGGCTTAAACTTACTGATGCTATGTAAAATGTTAATGATGATAGGCTAAACCTTACTACCGCCTGGTTTTAAAGTTAATGCTGACTAGGCTTACCTAACTTACTTAGTTAATAATGCTGGATTAACTTACTATGATTGGTTACTTTACTATGCTAATGGAAACTTAATGCTGTTAGGCATAACTTACAACTGCTAGTGAACATTAATGCTGTTGAGGGTTGTTTCATAAATACTTCGATTTAGGGTTTCATTCAATCTCATTTAATAGATTTCATCTTTCATATACTCTCTAATCATAAACCCTAACTCAATTTCATCTTTTATCATCAAAACCCAAAACAATGACGACCCTACCATTTGCTGATACACATAATTTAGTCGCGTTTTTAGATAAACCCGCTGAAAGTGAAGGGTTTGAACAAATTGTTGATTTTCTCAATGCAAGTTCTATATGACTATTGCTCATTTACTGTTAATCCTACAATATTCACTCTCGTGCAGTCAACAATTTTGGCTACTGCAAAGGTGAAAACTGTTAATGGAGAAGTTCAGTTACAAGCCCTAGTGGATGGGAAGAAAGTGATCATCACTGAGACAAGTGTAAGAAGAGATCTTCAATTGGAAGAATGATGAAGGAATGCATGTTCTACCCAATGTCTGATTTTTTTGAGAAACTTGACTTTAATGGGATATGAAAAACCTTCTAAGAAACTTACATTTTACAAGGCTTTTTTTTCCTTAATGGAAGTTTTTGTATTTCCTTACTATTCTGCATGTTAATACTAAGTCTACTGCATGTAAAACGGATTTAGTAGCACTATGGCATCTGTATTAATCTGCTTAGCAACTACATAGACAATTCCAAACTTATATAAGTATGTCTTTGAAAGTATGGTAAAGATTGTGGATAGTCTGTAACAACAGAGTTGTGTCTATACGTCTATCCTAGCTAAGATAGTTATTTTAATTACAATTAAATAATATATAGGTAGTTATGACTATCTATTTGAGTGATTAGAATTTCCATTTATTGGTCGAATTTCATTCCGTGATTTAGTTTCTATTTGTTTTTAGCATCTAAGAAAGTCAGAAAAATTTATTTTATTGCTCCGAGAGCGTAAATATGTTAATTTTGTATTTTTCGTCATTTCCCCGAGTTTTTGTAAAAACCGTGTTTAAAGGTCGTGTTTTACGAGGTTTAACATTTTATTAAAGGTTTTAAACTATATTTAGTGGGACGAAACAAAAACTTTATGAAATGTGGTGTCCCGTGTTTATGACCGGTTATGTGTGACTAAAATAATCACCTTGTACTAAACTTGCAAGGACTAAATGAAAGGAGGGACCTAAATTGCCAAGTTTCTAAAGATGTTTTCTATAAAAACAACACTTATACACACATAAACACTTTTATAAAATTAGTCACTTCCTCCCTCCCCTCTCCTCTTGTCCGTTCGAAGTCACACATACAAACAAACATCACCATATCAAATTTGTTACTTACATGCATTACAATCAATTAATACCATATTAATCCTTGTTCAATCCTCTACAAATCCCACTAAAAAAACCTCACATGCAATGAGTATTTAAGAAGTTGGGTTTTTGGTCAATTTCTATTGATTTGGTGTATAAGGAAGTATTTCTAGTTGATAGATTGTTGTTATAATGAAGTGGTTTTAGTTGAAAAGGGGTTTTGGTGTTCGTCCGTACGGTCTAGCTAAGGGGGAAACAAAATCAAACTTTGCTATTGCTTTGTGAGTGTTTACTTGTTGTTATTTGTTGATTTATTTGATGGTTATTACATGTATGTAATTGTAGCTAGATGATTCAAGTGCAAAATGGGTTTGAAAGTATTTCAAGTATGAACATATGTTTGATAGTTTTAGTACATGTTTTTAGGCTAGTTAAACATGTTGGAATGGTTGGATTTTGGTAAAAATGAGTTTTGGTATGACTTTGTGTTGACTTTTGTTGACCAGAAAGTTTGACTTGACCATAGCGTGTCGAGAAAATTTTGAAATCTAAATTAGTCTTAACATATAATATGTAAAGGATGTTCTAAGGTCCGTTTTGATATAAGGTGGGCCTTGTAACTCCTAAAAACAAAGATTTTACGACCAAGTCAAGATTGGGTTATTTTTGGGTAAAAAGTCAACTACAAAGTTTGACTTTTGAAAGTCAAACTTGCGTATACTTTTGAATATAGTTTATAACAAGCAAATGATACGGGAAAACATGTGTGATAGTGAATGGTCCTGACCAGCGGGTTTTAAGCTTTCCTGAGAAAATCTTTAATCTAGAGTTAAAGAGGAGGACTCGATCACCGACGTTGAAAACGCGGTTCTTGATCTTGGAGTCGTGAATCCTCTTTGTCTTTTCTTTATAGATCAAAGAGTTCTCATAAGCTTCATCACGGAGCTCATTAAGTTCATTCAGCTGAACTTTCCTATGGTCACCAGCGGTTTTCAGATCAAAGTTTGTATGTTTTAAGGCCCAGTAGGCCTTGTGTTCTAACTCAACTGGCAGATGGCAGGCTTTTCCGTAAACCAGCTTATATGGAGTACACCCAATGGGTGTTTTGTAAGCGGTGCGGAAAGCCCATAAAGCATCATCGAGCTTATCTGACCAAAAGGTACGGTTTTCGCCCACGGTCCTTTCAAGAATTCGTTTCAAACCACGATTGGATACCTCAACTTGTCCACTTGTTTGTGGATGATACGCGGTGGAGAGACGATGAGTGACTCCGTATTTAAGCATGACCTTTGCAAATTGGTCATTGCAAAAATGGGTTCCGCGATCACTTATGATTGCACGAGGGGCACCGAATCTGGCGAAGAGAGATTTAAGAAATTTACAAACAACTCGGGCGTCATTGGTGGGGAGCGCTTTTGCTTCAACCCATTTTGATAAATAATCAACGGCCACGAGGATGTATTTGTTGCCTTTGGATGATGGGAATGGCCCCATAAAGTCAATGCCCCAGACGTCAAAGATTTCACAAACTTGGATGGAATTTTGTGGCATCTCATCCCGTTGTGAAATTTTTCCTTGACGCTGGCATGAGTTGCAGTTTTTAACCAACTCATGGGCATCTTTGTAGATTGTGGGCCAAAAGAATCCGGAATCGAAGACTTTTCTTGCTGTGTAGTTAGCACCGTGATGTCCACCGGTGGGACCATCGTGGCAAGCCATGAGGATGTCATGGGCTTCTTTGCCAAAAACACAACGTCGAATAACTTGATCCGCACAGATTTTAAACAGAAAGGGATCTTCCCAGAAATAATGCTTCACGTCTTTGAAGAATTTTCTTTTCTGCTGGGTTGACATCCCTTTGATCACGAAATTTCCCGCATGGTAGTTTGCGATGTCAGCAAACCATGGGGTACTAGCATCAAGAACAGCAATCGAACTAAGAGTTTCAAGAGGAAACTTTTCATTTATCTCCTTTGGATCGAGCTCATTCTCGTGAGGATTCTCTAATCGTGATAGATGATCAGCCGCTAGGTTCTCAGCTCCTTTCGTGTCAACTACATCAAAGTCGAACTCTTGAAGGAGCAGAACCCATCGGAGCAATCTCGCCTTAGAATCTTTCTTTGCAAAGAGATACTTGAGGGCGGAATGATCCGTATACACAGTGCATTTGTTCATGACAAGGTAAGATCGGAATTTTTCGAATGCGTACACCACGGCTAACATTTCTTTCTCTGTCGTGGTGTAACGTGATTCCGCCTCATTCATTGTTTTACTTGCATAATGTATAGGCCTGAAATGTTTCTCATGACGTTGCCCCAAGACTGCACCTAAGGCGAAATCGCTTGCATCGCACATAAGTTCAAATGGTTCATTCCAGTCTGGGGCAATCAGGATTGGAGCCTCGGTTAGATTCTTTTTGAGAGTGTTAAATGCTTCAATACACTCTTTGGAGAAATAAAACGGAGTCTCTTTTTCAAGCAAATGGGTCATGGGACGGGCTATTTTTGAGAAATTCTGGATGAATCTTCTATAAAACCCGGCATGCCCAAGAAAACTACGGATTCCTTTTACAGTAGTCGGGTGGGGGAGCTTTGCGATAACGTCAATCTTAGCTCGATCAACCTCAATTCCCGACTTGGAGATTTTATGTCCAAGAACAATGCCTTCCTTAACCATGAAATGGCTTTTCTCCCAGTTTAGAGCTAAATTGGTGTCTTCACACCGCTTAAGCATCTTTTCCAAATGGGTTAGGCATGTAGAGAAAGAACTTCCAAAAACCGAAAAGTCATCCATAAACACTTCCATCGTTTTTTCGATCATGTCGTGGAAGATTGCCATCATACATCTCTGGAATGTGCCTGGTGCATTGCAGAGGCCAAAGGGCATGCGGCGGTAGGCAAAAGTTCCGTATGGGCAAGTAAATGTTGTCTTTTCCTGATCATTTGGGTCGATGGGTATTTGAAAATAACCCGAGAAACCATCGAGAAAACAATAGTATTCGTTTCCCGCAAGCCTCTCGAGCATTTGGTCCATGAATGGTAGTGGAAAATGGTCCTTTCGGGTGGCTTCATTTAATTTTCGGTAGTCAATGCATACCCGCCATCCCGTAACCAATCGAGTTGGGATCAACTCATTTTGCTCATTCTCAACTACGGTAAAACCACCTTTCTTTGGTACACAGTGTACCGGGCTGACCCAGGGACTATCCGAGATAGGGTAAATTAATCTAGCGTCAAGAAGTTTTTCAACTTCCTTTTTTATGACATCGTGGATTTTTGGGTTTACCCGTCTCTGATGTTGGACCGCTGGTGTGTAGTCCTCTTCCATTAAAATTTTGTGTGTACAAAATTCCGGGTTAATACCCTTGATATCGGAGAGTTTCCAAGCGATGGCTCGCTTGTGGGACTGCAACACCTTTATGAGAGCGGCTTTCTCCCCGACACTCAAATCTTTAGCAATGATGACTGGTAACTTGTTGTCATCCTCTAAAAATGCATATTCGAGGTGGGGAGGTAAGTCCTTGAGCTCGACCTCGGAAGGTTCATCAATTGATGTTTCATTGGTTTTGGCTTCACAAATCTTAAGTTCTTTTCTATTTCCAGGAAAATAATCTGCATGGTTGGGAAGTGGTGATAAGGGCTCACTATTTAGGATAGCTTCAAGAAGAAGAATGTCATTCTCGGGATCACATTCGGCATCATCAATTCCTGATTTATACGAAGTATCAGAAAGTTCAGCCTCGATTTCTTCAAGAATGAAATCACTACCCTCGAATGGAGTGAGGGTGGGAGAAGTGGTATCAACAATCGGTTCAAAGTAAGGAGTGGAATTTCCATTTGCTAATACTTTCGAGAATCCTAAAATCTCTTGAGAATATTCCTCACAAGCTATATCAATAAAGTCGACCTTGTTAACTGATTCCATGGCATTGTAGGAGAAATTTTTCGTATCACCTACTTTGAAAGTCACGGATTGGTCATCATGTCTTAAGGTCATCTCTTCACCGTGCACATCAATCAAGGCTCTTGCCGTTCTTAAAAATGGTCTTCCTAAAATCAACGGGACTCTAGGGTCGGCATCATAGTCAACTACTACAAAATCGGCTGGAAAGTAGAAGGTTCCAACTTTCACAAAAACATCTTCGGCTATGCCGGTGGGAGTGGAGATTGATCGGTCGGCTAACTCGAGTACCATCCTAGTTTTGGTCAGCCCTTGGCGATTGAGCTTTTCAAAAACGGAGAGTGGCATTAGATTGATGCTTGCACCGAGATCGGCCAGGGCCAAGCATTCATCCAACTCTGGGAAATCACACGGTATCAGAAATCGACCCGGGTCTCCTAATTTTTCGGGAAATGTCTTTAGGATGACTGCTGAGCAATTTTCATTAACCGGTGTTTTTGGTTTTAAGTCCAAGATCTTGTCTTTGTTGTTCAAAAGCTTTCTGAACATCGTGCAAACTTAGAAATGTGCAAGAGAGCATTGCTGAAGCTCAGCTCGAAGGGTGGGGGGGGGAAAGGGGGGGAGGATTCGAAAAATTTCCATGAATTTCAAAGCTAAAAAGGTCATCTTTTCGCGGACTTTCCTTGGATTACCCTAGATGGGATATGTAAAGTCGTTAGGCTCTAGGCATGACAAACTGGTTCATCAACTTGTGACTATCAGAGGTGGACGTTTTTGGTTTAGTTCCGTTAGGAAGCACGTGTCCTTTGTTTACACGGCTTAAATTTCCACCTACGGTGGTGGGAATTTGGGGTACATCATATGAATGAAACCACCGCTTCGGTGGTGATTGCTTTCAATTCACCCTTCGGGTTAGCAACGGTGCCTTGCTAGTGAGAGAACCCGAAAACTGAAGTTAGAAGTTTGGTTGGGAATTTAGATTTTGAGTGAGCAAGTCGGTTATGTTGCGTATTTGGTTTTGCAGTTGTGCCATACCGCATCATTAGCCTTGACATAGCTCTCAAAATCAGTTTTTGACACACCCGAAGCTTGATGAGCTGGAGCTTGGTAAGCTGGGTGTTGATTAACCGGGGGTTGATACATTGGGGCTTGTTGTTGAACCTGGGGTCGTTGGATTTGACCCTGGTTATAGCCATTCCCACGGTTTTGGTTTTGGTTCCAACGATTCTGATTGTTGGCTTGGGTTGTTGTGTTGCATGGGAGGAAAACCGGGGTGGTCTGATTTGGTTTGCCATCGGTGGCGGCGGTATAACCGGAAATTTCCTGGTTGAAATTTGGTTGCGGCTGCTTGGAGTGTATTCTTAGATGTTATCCGGTAATTGTTGCTTTCGGTAGCCGGACAATTACGATTGAAAGTGGGACCACCGCAGGTAACACAACTTTGCTTCAACGCTTTTACGAGAGCGGGTAGCTGAATTGGAGATGTCTGCTTGTCGAGAAGTAGAGCTCTAACCATATCTTTCAATTCAGCAACATCGGGAGATACACCGGAGGTGGAAGCGCTTGTACTCACTTTAGCAACAATTGCTTTGCTTCGGGAGTTACGAACTTTGGACTTGCTTTCGATGATGCTTGAGCAATCAGCGGGCCTTTTGTCCAAAAAATTACCACCTGCGGCGGAGTTCAAAGAAGTCTTGTCATTAACATTAAAGCATTATAAAAGTATCAAGTTGGTGGAGTTCCGAGAGAATCCATGGTGTGGACATCGCTCGGAGAGATCTTTGGAATCGAGTCCCAAGCCTTCACTAAACGACATCAATCAAACTTTGTTTGAAATTGGTAATTCGTTCCGAAGATTTGTCCTTTCGTTTTAGGATAGGTGCGGGAGAAAAAATGATTTATTATTTAGCAACGAGGTATTCCCATGTCTGAAGTTGAACTCGAGGGGTTCTTTTTCAAGCCATATCCGGGCTGCCCCCTCGAGAGAGAAAGGAAAAGCATAACTTAATGATGTCGGTCGGGACATTAGGATATCTCAAAGTAGAGGTGATTTTATTGAAGTAACGGATGTGGGCATGTGGGTCCTCTTTGTCATTTCCGAAGAACTGCTTGTTCTGGACAAGAGTTAGTAACCCATGCTTGATCTCAAAATTTGCTGCCTCGATTTCAGGAACAACAATTGCGTCCTCGTATCCCTCGGTGGGAGCCTGGAGCAATTCTGCCATAGTACGATTATCAGCCATCGTAACTATGGGAAGTTCAACAAGATTCGGAGGAACTTGTTGTTGATGTAGTTGTTGTTGACGTAGACGACGAGCTTGAGAACGAGTGCGCATGCACTAAAATAGAGAACAAGAAGAGTATTTTTGGTTTTTTAGTTTATTCACAATCTATTTTAAACGGACAGGAACCTAAAACTAGACAACTTGAACCCAAATAATCAGAATACTTCACGGTAGCTCCCAAAAAGCAATACAATCAGGTGAGCGGAGGAGTAGGAATAGCGCGAAGCTTATTTCTCCTTTCGGGTCGTAGTTCCTTGGAACAACCCTCCTTATACCCACTTTATAGTTTGTATTTCTTTTTGAGATGAGCCGTACCTTGTAAACGACACAATTGGTAAGTTTTAAATCTTTGATTCGAGTTGGGAAATTTGTATTGTTCCACACGTTAGGAACAATTGATAAATTTGGAGTTTATTTTATTTATATATTTTTATGGACAATGTTTTTATATTTTTGATTTTTTCTTTGGCTTTTGTATGATAATTATACTAAAAAAATTGAAAAATATTTTTGTACTTTTTATGTTTTTGTAGAAGAAAATATTCACAGATTTAAACAATAATTGTCAAACGTAACGATATTCGTTTTCAACCTCCCCGGCAACGGCGCCAAAATTTGACTCGCGTGTTCTTACACCTTTTTATATATAAATAAACATAAACATATATAAATATATAACAAGGATCAGGACCCGCAAAATCAAAGAAACCGGAAGCAGTGTAGAGTGTTCCCGGGTCGTTATGTCCCAACGAGGCTAAAGATGGAAAATCGAAAGACGATTGATGATTTGTGTTTGAATGTCACAAGGAATGATTGGGCACTAACACTGATAAAAATAAGCAAAAGCACATAAAAATAGCAAAGAGAATAAGCTGGAACAAGTATAAAAGCTAGGAATGGCAAAAAACACTTAAAACTTTTACACTAAGACACAAATAAGCTCAAATAAACTTAAGACAAATCAAATAAGCTAAACTAACTCTAAATAAGCAAATACAAAAAGCAATTAAGCTAAATTATCAAGATAAACACAACAGTACTAACAACAGGACTAACAGTATTAACTAACAGTATTAACTTGAAGTTAGTACTGCTAGGCTAAAGTTAGTACTGTTAGCTTTAGGTTAGTACTGCTAGGCTAACAAGACTTAAAGAAATAATAAATAAGGAAACAAGCTAAAACAGAAGTTTACCTAACCTTAATAAGCACTTAGTAATTGGAATAAGCAACTAGAATAAACTAAAATGATAAATAAGTTACAAAACTAAAACTGATAAACTCTTAAAATACTTTGAAAAAGGGAAATAAGCTTAAATAAGCTTATTCTTAAAGAGAGTAAAGGAAAATGGTTTAATACTCTAAAAAGCTAAGGAAATCTGAAATAAGCAGAGATAATAAGCTGATAAGCTAAAATGAACTACCAGTATTAACTGTAATAACTACCAGTACTAACTTAGAGTTAGTACTGCTAGTGTTGAGTTAGTACTGTTCCTAAAATCAACAAGCAGTACTAACTTGGAGTTAATACTGCTAGTTCAAAACAGCCTTTAACGTTTCTAAAAATCATTTTTATTTCAAACTGATTAAAAACAGATCATCAAATAACAAAGTAAAACACTTATAAGCAAATTTCAATCAATAAAAAGTACTTAAATAAGCATGACCCAGTCTAGCAGTATTAACTTAAAACTAAACATGCTAACAAATGGAACTAACAGTTTTTCTAGTAAAGTGGAGGAAAAAGAGAGACTTACAACACCCTTGCTCAAAACAGGGTTAAATCAACAATCTACAAGCTCTAGCTTGTTTAAAACAAGCTAGTGAGAGTCCATAAGCCCATCCAGAACTGACTTATCATCCAATACATAAGCTGTGGTATATTTGAGAGTGATTTTTGTGATTTTTCTCATATTAACTAACTAACTTTTTATGTTTACTTTAATGAAAACAGCTTATAATAAGCTTTGGTGATAGCTTTTATGAACACACAACAATAAGATTAGAAACATAACACTGGTATTTGTAAAATCGAGCTTAAAAACTCAAATTGTATTAAAACTTGAAAGTGTTACAAAGCTGAAAGTAAAAGCTGTAAAAAGACTTAAGAATAAAGCTAAGAATTAAAAAACAGAAATAATTAAAGCTTACTAGTTGCTAACATGCCTCAAAGGCTTACAAAAGCTCTATTTATAGCCGAAAGTCTTGACTTGCAGCTTGTGCTTCTTGTAAGATAAAAACAAGTGTGCTTGTGTGTGAGAGAGTCTAAACAAATACCAGCCTTTGGATTTCTTTGAGCTTCTTGAGACCAATCTCAGCCATAGAATACTTTGGGAAAGGAGAGGGATTGCCAACATGGCATTTATACAACTGGGGGGATGTTAGTAGGGTGGATGAAATGATTTTGGCTAGGAGGAAGTGGTTTTGCAGGTTGGAGAAAGGTATAGGGAGCGACATACCAGTTGTACTGGTTTTGGGGCGGGAAAGATGGCTTTTAGGGTAAGTTTGGCAGTTTGGTCCCCTCAAGTTGTATAACTTAAATGTAATCTCTACCCGGTTGGCAACTTTGACCCATGTCTTTTTAATCTTTTGTAATACAACTTTAGGCTTGGCAGTTTTAGCCCCTGAAGTTGTATTTTCTTCAAGCGTGAATGGACTTTTAGACTTCGACTTGACTTGGTCGCTTCCCTTCCGTGCTGGATTTGTTTGCTTTTGGCTTCTTTTTGCTCTTTTTTCTTGAATAACCGTTTCCTTCCTGCACAATACAAATGCAAACATACAAATACAATGTATTTTTGGTATGTTTTTAGACGTTTAAGTCCGTTTAGAATGGAAAATGGTATGTGTAATTAAGCACATACCAGCTATCCTGATATATTATTGCATCTGTTGTCTAAGTCCCTTTATGCCAAAAGACCCCCACCATCATGGACCATTAATTACTTTGCGAGTGGCCGTGAATAAGTGAATAAGGCCTATTGGATTGACCGATCCGTTAGTGTTAAGCCGGATAGGGAACTCAACGCATACTATATTAAAAACTCATAGGATATAATGCAATTACCTACATGGGGGCCATTAACTTTATATAGATCAATATTGATATAATACAACTAGTCAGATTTGAGTGCATAAGATTAAGACGCAAAATACTGTTTTCCCATAATAATTGTACTCATTGCAATTATTACACTTATGGGTGTATAACAACGTAACCCACTCTTATGATGACTTGTATTCATACTATTTATTATAAACCTATGAATTTCACTCAACCATTGTGTTGACCTTTTTAGCATGTTTATCTCAGGTAACTGAACATCTTATGGCACGGACTTGAAGATGGCTAAACTGTTATCATTCAAACTTTATGTTTTCATGTAGATTTTGGGACCTCTGTTTGTAAAAACTCTGATGAAATAATGAATGATAACTTATCTTTTAAAAACCTCTCTTTCGAGTCGTTTTCTATGATTATGACTGTTATACTATGAAATAATACCCCAAATTAGCTTCCGCTGCTATATGTCAAAAATGGGGGTGTTATATCGATCCTCACGGATTCGAAGGTTACTCCAACCAAACACGGGCGAATGACAAATCCATATTCGTCCCCCTGCTTTATTGCTAACTGTTTTATTTCAGGAATATTTAAAGATGGTGATGAAGGTACCTAATTCCAGCTGACTCACAAGATTCATAGCCACAGGCTCATACCCAAACGACAAATATAAAGACATCATGAAAGCTCAAGTACATGTTTCAAGAATTCCGCTACTCTGATACGATACGTCCTTCTTGAAGCGATAAAGTGTTAAAGCTAAAAAAATTTAAGAAAGATGCATTATTAAAGCTTTTCAAGATTATCAAATCAAGAAAGGTATGAGCATGTCGGTCCAGAAGTCACAAGTTCACGAGATGGAAAAGTTTACATGATGGTGAAACGAGATTATGCTTGGTTGATGATCTCAAGGTGTTTAAGATCACATTCTCACATTTAAGTCAAGATAAAGGAACAAGCTCACATCAAAAGTCAATGATCACTACATCAAATCACAAGTTAATGATTGAAGTTAAAGACTACGAGCTCAAGATCGAAGTGAAAGCATAGTATGCTAAGTTTAATTTTTTTCTAAATTGGAGTGACCTCCCTTAGGGGGAGATTGTTAGAAATACGAAAAAGTATTGGTCACTTCCAATATAAGTAGTCATAGCTCTTAGTAATTAGTAATGTAATGTTAGTAAGCTAACCGGGCCAAAGATACATAGTAAGCCCATAACACAAGCCCATGGCCGGTTATGCTAGGCATATATAAACCCTCTCCACACATGGAGAGGGTGTTGGTTGTTCATTTGTCACATTTTCACTAAGCTAATATTATCCTTTTTTCCTTTCTCTCTTTAAGTGTTCATCTAACCATCTCTTTCTATCTCAAAAACTCTAAGTGAATCATTCCATACTTGTGTTAAGATATTCTACAGATATTATAACCGAGTGCGGGTACGGGTAGATTAAAACAGCCAGTTGCCATCCCTAGTCATGTGTTGTATAATTCTTCTCATGAATCTTCAGTTGTCTCGATGCATAGGCGATTACCTTGCCTCTTTGCATCAGTACACAACCTAGTCCTTGATTCGATGCATCACAATAAACTATAAAATCTTCAACTCTGTCTGGTAACAACAAGATAGGAGCATCACACAAATTATTCTTCAAAGTCTGAAATGCTTCTTCCTCTTTTTTGCCCCACTCATACTTTTGGTTTTTCTGAGTTAGCGAAGTAAGGGGTTTAGCAATCTTGGAGAAATTCACGATAAAACGCATATAATAACCAGCTAATCCCAAAAACGATCGAACTTTTGACGACGTTATAGGGGCTTTCCAATTATTCACTGCCTCTATTTTACTTGGGTCCACGTGAATACCACTCTGGTTGACCACGTGTCCAAGGAAATGCACTTCTTGCAGCCAAAACTCACACTTAGAAAACTTAGCATACAGCTTCTCCTTCCTCAGTAACTCCAACACTAACTTCAAGTAAACTTCATGTTCTTCCTTTGTCTTTGAGTAGATCAGGATGTCATCAATGAAGACAATGACAAAATTATCTAGATACGGTTTGCACACCCGGTTCATCAAGTTCATGAAGACCGCTGGTGCATTGGTTAACCCAAATGGCATAACCGTAAACTTAAAATGTCCATATCTCTTTCGAAATGCGGTCTTTAGAATGTCATCTTCATGCACGCGTAGCTGATGATATCCTGACCAAAGATCTATCTTAGAGAAATAACATGCTCCTTGCAGCTGATCAAACAAGTCATCGATCCTAGGGAGTGGATAATGGTTTTTAATAGTTATTTTGTTCAGCTCCCTATAGTCAATACACATACGAAAAGATCCATCCTTCTTCTTTACGAATAACATAGGTGCTCCCCACGGTGAATGGCTAGGTCGTATGAAACCCTTGTCTTGCAACTCTTGAAGTTGCCTAGACAATTCTTGCATTTCCGACGGTGCCAAACGAATAAGGAACGTTACGCGCCGTGTCGCTCAGGAACAAGTCTATACGTAACTTCAACATATCGTGCGGATGTAGCCCCAACAAGTCCTCACGGAAACACATCATTAAAGTCTCTCGCACATAGCGGGAATATTCCATTATATTACCTTAGGTATGTTCATCAATCTTAGCCAAAACATCCAATTATGGCATTGGCGGCTCCTAAAGTACGTTTCCATGGAACTTCAAAGTATCTACATCACCTTCTAGTACAGTATCCTAACCACCTTCTCGAAGTCCTAACTAGCACAAACTTCCTCTTGGACGAACCAGTCCAACTCCCCAGTCCCCCCCCACATCAAGATTCCATACTCAACGTAATCAAACAACTCCAAGGGTTTACGAACAATCGAATAGGATAACAAACAAATATCAATCAAAGGCTAGAATGCATAAAGGAGATATCCACAAATGCAAATAACTGGATCAAATGACATAAGAATCCTTTGAAAGAAAGGATACATATATGTACCGAGTGAAAACGCAACGAAAGAAAATCAACAAGCGTACCATGACAAAAGAACACACAAAAAATCAATACGAAAGACAAAAATTCTTATACCAATTATCGACTTTAGTCAAAAGACCAAATTAAATAATGTTTTTATAAAAATCAATTTAAAATAAAGAAAGTCACTTTAATTGAAATCTTTATAAAATTCATTCTGGTTGTCATAAAAATCTAGAGATGGTTATCTAATGGTGTATCGTACCCTACCACTATGAATCACTTTAAACTTGTTTTTTATAATAAAATAAAATCTATTTCAAAATCATATTTAATACATCAGTTTTCCTTTTTCTCCAAACACCAACACAATACGAAGGGGGGGGGGGGGGGGGGGGAAGGGGTCTTTATGATTAGACATAGCCAAATATAAAAATATTTACTCAAATAAAAGGACAAACCATAATACCAACAGGGATCGTAAAACATCGTACAGACCCTAACAAAATTCTATTTTTCAAAAACGAAAGAAAATTCCAGGAACCATATACTCAAAATAAAATCAAACGAACTCGTACAAGAACACTCCGAAGCAAGATGTTTACCGTAAACCCAAAGAAAAAGTAAGGTCTTATCCAAATGACGAGCAACAGAGCAAACCAAAAAGCATCGATACTAACACGTCGCAACGGTTACAAAAGCAAAGAGATATACAAAGAAGGGAAGTAATGATCCACACTAATATGTAGGAACAATAGTGCTTAAAATAAACATTTGATACTCATACGAGTAATCAATGCAACGAAAGATCTAATAAAACACGCCTATATCCGAAAGAGCATATCCAAACAACCAATATACATCAAGGCGTAGAATGGGAAAAATCGGGTATCCTTACTAACAAAGTACGATGAAGGGATGCTAAGCTTAGACTTAGGAAATCTGAACAAAGAACCAAGAAAAAGAGCAACCTCTATAATAGTAATACTAGGTATCCGCAAATACTAGATAGAAGGAAACATACTATCTAATACAACCTCAACCAACAATCCTCCAATTAGGGTAAGAGAAAAATTCTCTACACATACCACCATCTTTATCATGAATACACATATAAAAAAAATATTACACTACCACCTACCAAAAACAAATAAATGCAATCATGGTCACAAGTCTACGTGTGTGATGCCTTAAAATTATTGTTGTGCCACATAATTATAAAGTGTCTCCATCCACACTATACTTACTTCCAAGACTATATAACCCAGCTTTCAATCATTATTCACATATCAGCAACATATACAACAATGCAGCATTTAAAACCACTCCAACTTAACACATAAAGCATGGCACCATCCATAACAACTTACTTATATCAAAATAAATTCGAAACGACATAAAAGAATGACAGACTCGCAACAATTCCCAAAATATGAAATATCCAAAAGAAATAATCAATAACAACATGACGAGGTAAAGGACGGGATAAACTTATGTTGGGTCTCGCTTGGGTTTGACTTTGCCTCCGCAAGAATCACCCGACTCCGCGGGTCCAGTTAGGAAAATGATTCCCCAACGAGACTTCTTACGGGTGGGGGGAAAAACATAGCTAAAATACTAAGAAAGTAATACATATCATATCAGATAATGGTAGGAGAAATAACTAGAATGCCAACTTAGCAAAATACGAGATATATAAGCTATGCAAAAATAGTAGGGAAGCATAGCAGTTATAGCATTAGACACTTAAGCCCTAAATGCATCTACATGAAGGACCCCTAGGTTATAGTCTAGGCTCAACCACTTACTTCTCTATAACCAAAGGCTCTGATACCAATCTGTCATACCTCGCCACGGCGGAAACACGAGGCGCGACGAGAAAGGGAATCATCATAACACATTGGCGTCTATATAGAGAGAAACTAAACATGCATAATAATACAAGGTATAGACACGTAGTGTCATAAAAATACCTAAAAACATCAACAAAATCCAAAGGCGTCTGACATTGAAATAAAGGCAGTTCACGCCAATGTCATGACATGCAAACATTTAAACATCCAAACAAAACAAATTAAATAACATTCATCATCTAAACAAATAACGAAATCCAGATAACTAAACTTCGCCAGCTGCCTACGGTTCATCTAGCCACTTTTCTTAACCTTAACCTTATCTTGCTGAATACCTGAAAATGATGCTTATACGTCAACACAATGGTTGGTCAGAAACATAGGTTTTCAGACACACATATTTAATCCATTACCAAAATCATTAACCGAATTACTATGATCATAAAACAATACTTCTGCATGACAATTATGCTAACTAACATACAAGCTAACATGCAATTCAATCCAATCAATAAAATCAATCAAACACTAAGCAGACGAACTCAATCGCTCTTAAATCAATCCAAATCCTTATCCCTCTAGCTCATACCGGAGATACCCGAAAGTAACCCTCCTGAGTAGACATCAGTACCATACCAACTTTCTTTCCCTCTAGTTCAGACCGGAGATACCCGAAGGTAACCCTCCCAAATAGGCACATCACATAACCAAATCTCATTCCTTTTAGCTCAAGCCGAAGATACATGCAAGTAACCCTCCTGACTAGATAACAATACCTTCAACTAAGCAGGTAAGAGATACTCGCATGTAATCCTCCTGACTTAGCTCACACATCAATATCGCATCACATGACATGTAACACATAACGCACATTAGTCACATAATAGTCTATGCATTTACACTAACACATAATCATGGCAATTTAAAACATATTTCAACACTTGCATCATTTCCATCCCAAGCTTAAAAACAATGCAAAAAGTGGGACTATGTAACTTACTTGAATGCTTAAAACACAGCTTCCAATTCCTATCACGCAACTATACAAATAAATAAACACAGTTACACGCGACCAAGCTAAACGCTCTAGTCCATTTAACACACATATGATGGATGTCTAAGGGTTTGATTAACCATCATGGGTCACCCCAACACCATGCCCAAACTTAACCATCTCATTAACACATTGCATTAGTTAACTACAATTGATTCGATAATGCAGAATTTTAGTGTATCTTTACTCTCTTAAAAACATTACTTGCTGACCTTCATAAATCATACCAAAAATCACCTAAGTTCATTCATAAGTTTACTAACTACCTTGTGATTCCCAAGCTCCCATTACATGTGTAACTATCCCAAATAAAATCCAACTTCAAAATTGTCCCAATTCGGATCTAATTGTACACTAAAAAGTATGGCTCTAATTATCATACTTAGACACACAATCAGAAGCTCTCATTCTAGTTTTTCTTTATATACATATAGAACTTAATCACTGTAGATTGGCTAACCTTAATTCCACTTTTAAGTTAGGGTTTTACCCTCCTAAACATAACCTAAATCTGACCCGTATTTACTGTTTTGACAACTTTTCTTGTAACCAATATTTAACCAACTTCATGAACTCAAAATCAATCAAGGCTGGACTTTTTGAAAAATAGACTCTTTGAACTACAATTTAGGCACTAGAATCATATCAAAACACGTTTTTATCAATGAGATATCATCAATTGAACACAACCCTAAATTCTGCTCAACTCTAAATCATGTTTTAATACGATCTAACCCTAACCATTTACACCCAAATGATCATAATTAAACCCTAATCATTATTCCATCATTATAGTTCATATATAATCTGATTTTTATGTAAACCCTAGATCTATCATAACTTATGTTACATGAATATCATAAACTAGCTAAGATGAACATACTTACTTTGAATGCTAGCACATAAACAACAATTCTTGAACGTTCTTGGATCAAGCACAAAATTCGGCAACTCTTAGGGTTTTGGGGCTGATAGGGATGGACATAAAGGGATGAGGCAAATAATAAGGCTATGTTATTGGTATTTATACCCTAAGTGTCCTTATCCCTTAAATTTTAGAGTTTGACTAAGTTTAGGTTTCCAATCCCTATCTTTTCTCTTTTGGCCGATCGTCCCCTATTAAATATATATATATATATATCCACTACTATTTTTATTTAATTATTAATTAAATAATTATCTTAATTACCTTAAGTTTTCAGTAAAAACTAAGCTAATTTGGTTAAACCTTTCACATAAACGCACCTACTTACACTTTCTAAAATAACTTGTTCATTTCACTTTTCACTTTCCTATATTTAGAAATCTACTATAATAATCAAAATTTCACTCACTTATTCTAACATGCTACATTTTCCATAAAACGCATAAGACAAAATCAACAACTAATGTACGTGCAATGCATGCAATCACACCTTCGTTCCATTGTCACTACACAGTGAACAAATGTAAAAACTCATCACCAAACTAAAACGCACTCAAAATACGAATCACACCTCAAATGACATCATTCACTATTCAAATCACTTAGAATACATATAAAACACATAGCATACAATAATCACACAAACGAACACTTACCATTTCTAAGTTATCACCAACCCTGATTAAATCAAGGATTCACACTTAAAGAAGTTAGGGAAGAAATATATTATTTTTTAACAGTGTTAATCTGCAATTTGTTTAATTAAGGAGGGTCCTAACATGCTAAGTTTTACAAGAAAGAATGGAACTTGATTTAGAAGCTAGGCTAATGGGAGAGACTTTGGTGTTAAATAGATCATTAGACCCTTTCTTGGAAGATTACATCGAACTAAATGATCTAAATGAACCATTTAAGCTTAGGAGAAATCAAGGTGATGATTTAATGCCCACCATTGAGAAGGTTGAGGACATTGAGGACTTTAGAACTCGGGATTGAAACTTGATACAGAATTGATGATTACCAAGTTTATGTGACCGATGATAAGAAGATCCATATAGATATGCTCACCACTTAAAGTTTTAACATGCATGATATGATTTGTAATTACAACATCGATCAACTTCTTCCCGTTATTGTACGTCAATGTGATGTCCAAAATTTTTCATAATTCAATAATGAAAGATAAGATGGTGTACAAAGGGGATAATGTTGTAGCAGCCTTAATGAATGTGCCTATTTTTGTTGGAACCTTTTTCGTTGTGACCGACTTTGCAGTTTTGGAAGATATAGATGCTTATCGTGATGAAGGAATGGGCGATATTATTGTTGGTGAACCGTTCTTAAGAGAAGTTAGAATTAAAGCAAGATGGTTTGATGGAATGATTACCATTTACAATGGTAATGATGAAGTAACTTACCAAATGGTGCGATCACATCCGAGGTTTAAACACCACACTAATGAGAAATGCAATAAAATCGGACCATTACTGAAGGTAAGTGAACATGATAAGATGAACGGGATCTCGCACTCATACCAAAAGTTAAAGAGGTTCTACAAAGGAGTTTTGAATCTAGGACCCGACTTTATCCGAGTTCTGTCAATGGAAGAATGGCTCACACACGGGTACGTTAGCGTGCATGAGATGGAATAGTGAAGAGAAGCTAAAGACAAGTCTAACTTAAAGACTTTGCTGTAAATAAAAGTGCTTTCCTAGAGACAACCCGGATTGTTATTTAATTTTATCGAGTCTGTCATCCCAGACATCAATACGGCGTACCCGCCCCATACCATACGGCGTATTGATTGTCTGGACGTTATCAGTCTTTATTTTTTATTGCACTTTAAAACATTATTGTCAGTTCTGGAATACGGCGTATTCATTAATTTGATACGTCATATCAACCAAAACTGACTCGAATCTTATATGTTTATTATATGTTTAAATTAACTGTAGGTACCAAGATAGGAATGCACAGGTTTAGCTTGTTTTAATAAAGGACCCCGTGAAAGAAATAAGCGACGAGTTGGTAAGGAGCGATATTTTTGGAATTCTATGTGTGTATTGTTCGTGCTAGGATTCACACGCTTTTCCAGCACACAATCTTGCTCATAAACGCAACTTGGAGAATCTACCGAGTAAATATCAGGGGAGTTTCTCATTCTAATTCTTTTTAAATTTCTGTATTTAATGTTTTATCTATACAATGAGGACGTTGTATAATTTAAGTGGGGGGATGGAATTAGAATGTTTACTTGTCCTAATTTTCACATTAAAATTCTTAAATTATGCTCAAATTTAAAAAAAATTCAAGCATACTTTTTTAAAATTACTTGATACATAACCCGCACACAATAACCCTTGTTAGATATTGTGAGAATTTAGCCTATCCGTTTCCAAATGTTTACCCAAATTCCACAAAATATGAGTGTGCCGGTAATATTGTAGACTTTAGAACTTGGCTTGGTATATCACTCGAGACCACAATAATGAGTATTATGCATTTAATAGGAGTAACTTGTTTAAAATGGAAAATTTTAGGATTACACCCAAATCGCCTTTCCATGTTGCTTATTAACTAACTACACCGGTTAGTTAACCTCCAGTTTAAACCCTTTTCCACTCTTATCTTTAGAGTGAAGATCCACTAGAACAACCCGTAGAGCCAATCCTTTAGGAACTACACCAACTATTTGTTTCGTTACACCCTTACACCTTAACCTACCCTGTTAGATTAAGTTTAATTTACAGTTGCTAGTTGCTTAAAGTGTAAAGTTTGCATTTCCCGAGTCTTGTGTCATTTTCTATCTTTGGTGCGGTTGGAATTTTGCACATTGCAAATGGGAATGCATATTATAGTCAAAACTCATGTGATTTTACTGCCATTGCAATTAATGGTGCGTCCGAAGAATGAAGAAACTATCGAAGGAATTATCCGAAATTATTATGATCGTGTAGATGGTGAAACTACTCTGAGTTTCGTATATAGTTAGATTGGTAAAAAAATCAAAAAAAAATCAAATCAAAAAAAAAATTAGAAAAAATTGTAACAAGAAAAAAAAGGGAACGTTTGAAGATAATCGTTTCGCAAAGCAAGAACCGAAGGAATTACACAAAGGATCGATTATTCGTTGATACAAACCGACGCTATAGAGTATTGTACAAAGTGGAAGATATCGCCACTTACCTTGTAGAGTATGTAAAGTTTGGGATGATTGGGAAGTTGACCATTACAAGAACGCCAAGTTAGGTTGTTGTTTTTTATCTATGATCAAGACGTTGTAAATAGTCGTGTCTTTATCATGGTAACGGTCGGAAAAAAGTGTCTAGCAACTTGTTTGTTTCTTGATTTTTATTTTACAACAATTTACTTCCCTTATCACCTAATGAATAGCCCGCTGGTTTTAACGCGAAGGAAGGACTTTTTGAGCGTGCATGACTATTCCGTCGTTACGGCCATATATCATGTCTACTGCCATCGTTGGTTTACGACTATTGGTGAAAGTTAGAAGGTTCCACCCTATATCATTCTTCATACTTAACCTTTGGTTAAATTCAAATGGGGATGTGACGAACACAAATGTCTATTCCGTTGTACAAGCCATGTATGTGTGCTTCAGCTGCTTGTTGAAGTGTTACTTCTAGTGAATGATTGAAGAATAATCAACCATAAAGCCCTTTCCATACAAAATCCCTTCTTTACCTTAATACTTTTACCTCCTTGGCTTTAGTGGTGGAGATGTAATCCTTCCAACTTATGATAGAATACTCTACTACCCAAACAATTGAAGCGAATTAGTTACATGTTACCAATTAGATTAGTTGAGTAAATTGATGTTTTTTCATCTTCTTATTTTTGTGAGTATTTGGTTGTTACTTTTAAATGATCAAATAAATGATATAACGGAAAATATCCCTTAGGTTACATTTTATAAACTTCTAAATGGCTACTTAGACAAGTAGGATTCACTGGTGATATATTTGATGAATCAAATAACGTCAAATTTTATAATCAATTATCCCAAGTTATAAAACCCATTTTTGTCTATTATTGCAAAAATTGTACTTAGATCGTTTATATTTAGGAAATGCGTAAATATGGGAATGTACTTGTGTGTATTGCAAAAGAACGCGCATTTGGAACTTAAATGAAATATTTAAAGATTACTATTCTGAAGACCAATACGCCATATTCATCAAGGAAGATACGGCGTATCCATGCCTACACTCACCAAAGACCACAAAGGAATAAAGCTCAATACGCCGTATCCAGAGAAGACCAATACACCGTATTGGAAATTGGAATAAATATAATATTCTGAAGATGATCAAGCTGGTCCCACTCTAAAGAACCACAATAACGCCGTATCCAATCCTTGGATACGCCGTATCGAACCGAATTCCAGACCATATAAATAGAAAACTCATAAACGAGTTTTAAGTATGCTAAATCATATTCTTGATACCTAAACCATAAAAGTCGATTTTTAAAGGAGAAGAAGAGCAGAAGAGGTCAAGCAACGTTATTAATTCCCATAGGAACAGCGTTTAATTCATATACTTTAGTAATCGTTTATTTTTGGTATCATTCGTATCTCGTAGTTACCTTGGCTAATAATTGCTTTTTATTTATTATGATGTTTGAAGGCTAATACTTTGGGTATTAACCATAATATGAAGATCAAATGTTATGTACATGGCATACAGTTTATCCTCGATTTCCCTTGATTTAACGGTGAATGCTTGTTTATATTTAATCAATTTATAACTGTTTACCGCTTTTTGTAAGCGACCTATCTTTCAACTAAATTGATCTAGTGATAACGGACCAAGTAATCTAAGTCTGATGATAAGCTCTCCATATAGTATTTTTATACATTCTAAATCATAGATCACAAATTTGTCCTTCTAAATCTGATGTCTAGGATACGCATCAGCTTAAACTAGTTAATTGGAATTACCAATGGATTTATTAATCGTGTATTTCTAGAAGGTGAGACTAGATAATTCAACCAAATAACTTTTGATTCATGGATAGTTGTACAAGTGGACTACTTGTAAAAAATCCACCATTAAGCGTAAGGGGTAAAGTCGCTATGACTAGGGTTTTAACAAGATCACCATTGCTTTAATCCCTAAGATAGATTATAATCAAAAAATAAGGATGCTTTATGCGGATGCTTTAAGTGTGACAGAATTAATGTGTCTAGGTCTTAGGATGATGTAACGCCTAAGTCTTAAGAATGATATACTGCCTCGAGAGAAGAAATCATTGCACTAAATAAACAAACCAACTTTCTAATCGGATTAATAATGGTTAATACAGTTTTCTTATATTTGGCTCGACCGCTCTTTTATCTTTTGTTTATTTGCTTGTGTGGGTTAAAGTGCCTTGAACTGATTGTAGTCACCAACCAAACCGTGCCAGTCTCTCAGGCTGAAAACCCCCTTTTCCCATTAGAATTAGGATTAAGATTGACATAGGTTTTGAATAGGATAGAATTAACATAGAATAGATAACCAAGATATTAATTAAGTTGATAGATTTAACCTCGCTTCAAGTGTTCGACACCCTACTTACCACGAAACTACTACCGATCAGGTAAACTGCCCGTTAAAGTGTTGTTTTTGGTTTAGTCGGCAAAATATAAATTTAAAACTTGAATCAATAAAATATACACCACACAACGACACATCAACATCTAAGGGGCATTAAGGTCTGTAAGTACACTTGTGTACCGAAATTGACCTTCCAACAAACTTTAACTAACGGAATCCTACTACGCTTCAAACTTTTAACCTCCCAGTCCATAATCTCCACAAGTTATTCAACAAAACGGAGAGTTTTGTCTACCCTAACTTCCTCTAAAGGCACATGCAATTTTGCATCCGCCAAACACTTATTTAGATTTGACATATGGAATGTATCGTGTACGCTACTCAACTCTTGTGGCAATCTTAAACGGTAAACTACAAGACATATCCTTTCCAGAATCTCAAATGGTCCTACATATCTAGGTGCTAACTTTCCTTTCTTCCCAAAATGTACTACACCTTTCCAAGGTGATACTTTCAGTAATACTTGATCACCAACTTCAAACTTCAAAGGCTTCCTTATATTATCAGCATAACTCTTTTGGCGGTCTCTAGCCGCTTTGAGTCTTTCCTTAATCAATACCACCTTATCGGTTGTCTCTTGCACCATCTCTGATCCAATTAGTCAATTCTCTCCGACCTCTGCCTAAAGAACAAGCGACCTATACTTCCTTCCATACAATGCCTCAAATGGAGCACATCGTATACTCGAATGATAACTATTATTGTAGGAAAACTCAGCTAAAGGTAAATGAGTATCCCAACTACCACCAAAGTCAATCACACACGCTTTTAGCATATCCTCAAAAGTTTCAATTGTACGCTTACTTTGACCATCCGTTTAAGGATGATAAGCCGTACTCATATCCAAACGCGTCCTTAAATCTTTTTGCAATGTCTGCCAGAATTGCAACGTAAATCGTCCATCTCGATCTGAGATAATCGGCACAGGTTGCCCATGCCTCGCTACTATCTCATCAATGTAAAGTCTTGATAACTTCTCCATCTTATAATCCTCATGAATAGCCTGAAAATGAGCTGACTTGGTTAGTCTATCGACTATTACCCAAATCGTATCATACCCACTACTTGACCTCAGCAATTTTATGATAAAATCTATAGTGATCTTATCCTATTTCCATTCAAGTATATCTAGCTGTTGTAGCAAACTTGATGGTCTTTGATGTTCAGCTTTCACCTTTGTACATGTCAAACACTTACTAACATGTATTGTTATATCCTTCTTTATTCCTAGCCACCAATACATGTCTCGCAAGTCATAATACATCTTATTTGCTCCCGGATGAATAGAGTACCTTGTAGAATACGCCTCATCCATAATCATTGTCCTTATATTGCCTACTAATGGAATCCATATTTGATCCATAAAGTATAAGCCTCCATCTTCCTTCTTTCCATTTGTTGGTCTAGGCCATGTAACATTTTTGCTGGCGCGTTCTCTACCTTGGACGCCTCACCTTGAGCAACCAATATCTTGTCCTTAACACTCGACTGAATAGTCATGGACATTGCTCTTACTTGTCTTGGTTTCACTCTCTCCTTTCTACTTAACGCATCAGCCACTACATTCGCCTTTCTCGAATGGTAGCGAATCTCACAGTCGTAGTCACTAAACAACTCAATCCATCTTATTTGGCTCATATTTAACTCCTTCTGGTAAAATATATGCTGTAAACTCTTGTGCTCCATGTAGATAACACTTTTGGTCCCGTACAAACAATGTCTCCAAGTCTTAAGTGTAAAGACTACTGCTCACAGCTCCAAATCATGGGTAGTATAGTTCTTCTCATGAATCTTCAGTTGTCGTGATGCATATGCAATTACCTTGCCTCTTTGCATTAAGACACACCCAAATCCTTGATTCGACGCATCGCAGTAAACTACAAAGTCTTCTGATCCATTAGGCAATGACAATATTAGAGCATTACACATATTGTCCTTCAATGTTTGAAAACTTTCTTCTAGTTTCATGCCCCACTCATACTTCTGATTCTTCTGTGTCAGTGAAGTAAGGGGTTTATCAATCTTAGAAAAATTCATGATGAAACACCGGTAGCAACCTGCCAATCCCAGAAATGATCATATCTCAGATGGTGTCATAGGTACTTTCCAATTCTTCACTACTTTCTATCTTACTAGGGTCCACATGAATACCATTACTGTTAACCATGTATTTGAGAAAATATACTTCTTAAAGCCAAAATTAACACTTGGAAAACTTGGCAAAGAACTTCTCCTTCTTGGGCATCTCCATTACTAAATTCAGATAAACCTCGTGATCCTCCTTAGACTTTGAGTAGATCAAGATGTCATCAGTAAATACAATGATAAATTTGTCTAAATACGGCTTGCACACCCGATTCATTAAGCCCATGAAAACCGTTGGTGCATTGGTCAACCCAAAAGATATAACCGTAAACTCAAAGTGTCTATACCGCGTCCTAAATGTAGTTTTTGGAATATCTGCTTCATGCACCATCAACTGATGATAATCCGGACGAAGATCTATCTTTGAAAAATATCATGAGCCTTGCAACTGGTCGAACAAGTCATCGATCCTGGGGAGAGGGTAACGGTTCTTAACGGTCAGCTTGTTCAACTCTCGATAGTCAATGCACATTCGAAACGAACTGTCCTTCTTCTTCACGAATAACACAGGAGCTCCCCACGGAGAATGACTTGGCCGAATAAAACGTATACCAAACGAATTCTAAGGGTTATGAACTATCGAATAGGGTAGCAAATGAATATCGAAATAAAGGCTAGAAAACTTATAAAGGGTTTCACAGATGCAAATATATGCGAATCAAATGTCATAAGAATCCTTAAAAGAAAGGATAGAATATCTTTACCGATAGGAAGAGCAAACGAAAGAATCAACAAACGTACAACGAAAAAAAGAAGCACATATCGAATAACGATATGTATCAAGATCAATGAATGAGAATGGTAGAATTCTTGTACCAATAATCGATTTACCCGAGAGAACCAACTAAACACTGTTTTTTTAGAAAACTCTTTAAACATAAAAAAATCAATCTTTAATGTACAAGTCATTTTAAATAAGGAAATCATTTTAGATATTTTAAATTACTTCAAACATAATTTTTCTTAAACTCGTTTTAAACATAGTGTTTAAAAAATCAAGAGATAGTTATATAAATGCGATATCGCGTCTTATTCGTATAAATCATTTAAACATACTTATTAGAATAAAAATAAAAAGAAAATCATATAAAATTTGTATCATATTTTATTCATAAAGATCACTTAAATCACCTCGAATTCATAAAATCATTGTAGACACAATTTTTCTAATAGACAACCATATAAAAGTAGTATCACAACGTATTCATAAAATGATTAAAAAAATAGTTTTCCCCAAGCCTTATCAAGATATAATTCAAAAGGATTTTCATACTTTATTATCATTATGAAAACGTTTTTAACACCAAGAAGACCGTATAACAAAAGGATGATCACATCACCGTGAGGGAAATCAAAGGGGAGTATATGAAGGAATGACAAAAGAGAGTACGAGGAACCATATAGTCAGAATAATAGTTAGAGGAACATGTACTAGAGAAATTCATGCATGGACATTACGAACCAAAAGAAGAAAGTAAAGACTCATCCGTACTAAAGATCCAAGGAACAACCATAGAAAAGCATAAGTACTAACATGTTGTAAACATGTTACGAAAACCCAAAGATGTGGAAACAGGGAGTAAACATCTGCACTAATATGTTTTGAGCAATTAGCGCTTGAGAAAAATTAGTAATCAGCGCAAGGAAGGTGTAACACCCCCAAATTTACAACGCAGCAGAATATCACTTTGGGGTGCTACCTCATAATAAAAAATCACATTCGATTTATTTAAAAAGATCAGAGTTACAAGGTCCCAAACCAGTTTAGAAAATATATTTTTAGTGAGTCATATCATGACTCGTTTTCTTAAGATTTCCTTTATCGAATGTACAAAATTTCACCGAGTTCCAATCCTTGATATCTGCGTTCCGTCCCATCCAAGCCATCACAACCACCTAAACCTGAGATACATGCTTAAAAACGTCAACACAATGGTTGAGTGAATTCATAGTTTTCAAGAAACAATTAGAACATATATTGGTTTCCACAAAACATTTATAACCTCAAAACGCAGTTTGGCTCCACCAAAAACATGTATGACTTGCTAGCTAGGCAAGCCACACTACATTTCCAACTTTCATGAGCCGTACCGAACCTTAACACATTCATCATTATAGATAAATAACTGACCGGGTAGTATGCCACCACCCCTTTCTCAATACAAAATGTCCGTTACAGGGTGCTCACTGGTATGTGTTTAATTACACATACCTTTCACCATTAAAATCGAACTTAAATGACCAAAAACGTACCAAAAATACCTTGTATTTGTATGTTTTCAAATATATTGTGCAGGAAACGGATATCCGACAAAAGGACAAAAAATTAAGCAAAAACAAACAAAACCGAGCATGGAATGGAAAAGCGTAGAAAAGCCAAAGTCAAATCGAAGCCAAAGTCAACAAAAGTCAAAGTCAAGTCAACCCCGAAAAAGTCAACAATCAAAACCAGAGCCGACACCGAAGAATACATAATGGGCCCACCCGAACCCATCTAATGGGCTGGGTCAGCCCATTAGTATATAGCATGAAGACTAAAAAGCCCAAAATTACATAAATATATTACACAGCCCAACCTGGCCCAAACAATTAAACCACAAAGCCCATTTCATAATTAACCATTGTTAACATCACAAGGACCTTCGTTGTAATTCTAACATAAACATTAAAGGACTAATGTTGCCAACCTTCCAATATTGTTATCACCACAAGGACGTTTCTTGTAACAAAACTTATATAAATGAGGGGCCTCTCTTGCCATATTATCAAAACCCTCACCCTTCACCCCTATCCAAAAACAAACAGAGATATACAACATGTTTACCCGCCAAAAGGGTTTTGGCACTATTCATCATCTATTTTGTCCCATTAACCTGCAAACCAACAAAACCCATAACTCCCCATCCTTCCCCCACCTCACAAACCAACAAGGCCAGCTTGGCAATCCTAAGGACAACCATTGGCCAATGATATTGATGGCTGTGATGATGTTGATTGGGCACCAAGGCAAATCCACTGGCTTAGATGATTGAGTCTTTCTCCTCACCAAAGTAGCACAACAAACACAGATTGAAGACCTCATAGCTTAAGCTTTCATTATAAATAGAGATGTAATAGCTTAGTAAGGGGGGTGTCGAATTTTTAAGTATACAAGGCAAAAGTTTGTAAACTAGAATCTTTGTACCTTTTTAATATTGTCTTTTAATTAAAGTGTCATTTTAATTCAGTCATTTAAATTTTTTCAATTTAATTTCTTGCAAATTTACTGTTTCTTCTTTAATCCTGTCATTTAAGTTATTTGCTTTTAAATACTGTTTGTTCAAGCTTATTTATAGTCTTTTAAGTTTTCATATAAGTTGTTTTTCTTAATCTGTAAAAGATAACTTGAGTTTTCTATACTTAAGGGGGTGTTTGGTACAAGGGTTAAAACGGGTCAAACTGGGTTAAAGACCCATTTGGGTCATTTGCCTATCTTTAACAATCATTTCTTAGGTGGTTTGAATCTGTTGTTTTGAATTTTTTAGGCTGTTTTTAAGTTTCTCTTAATTTGTCTTATAAACTGTAATCACAAAAACAGTTTATAAGCTTCTTTGATTAAGCTTTAAGAAAACCTGTTTTTAGTCTTTGTTTAAGTCCTTTTCAAGTGTCAAATGCAGTGGTGAAAAACTCTTTTGGTTCTCTTGTGTCTTTATATAAACTGTCATTTCTTTAAGCCATTTTTTGATTCCTAAACTGTCTTTCTAAATCAAAAAAAATCCAGATGGTTTAAATGTTTTTTGGCTTCTAGTTTTTTTGTGCACAAGACCTTTACAAGCTTATCTCTATCTGTTTTAACTCCATTTTAATTTTAAAGCTTATTTGCCAGCTTATTTATAAGCTGGCTTTCACTCCCTTTTTCTTTCTAAAAAAAGTCCCCTGGTGTAAAACAGCACCCTTTGGTGTCCTTTTTATTGCTTATTTTTATTTCAAACTTTTTTTCAGATTGTTGATTCTTGTAGCTTAAAAGCTAAGCTTTTCCAAGCTATAAGCTGCTAAGCCATAAGGATCCATAAAGGGGCTGAAAAATAAGCCCAAAGTGTGTCCTTTTGACTGTGTTTATGCAGTGGTGCCCATAGCTTATTTTAGTTTTCTTTTGGCTTTTCTGTCTGTTCCTAGTACTTATTTTTTTGTTAGGTTAGCTTATTAGGTGTTAGACTTCCTATGCCTTAGCTTATTTTAGTCTCCCTTAGCTTAAGTTTGCTTAAAATTGCTTATCAGTTAGCTTTTTCCCATTAGGACTTAGGTTTATAGTAGCAGTCTGCCTTTGATTTGCTTACCTTATCTGCTTATTTGCTTATTTCTTTGAGGCTATTTTTTATTTATTCTAGCTTATTTAGTATTGTAGTTAACCTGTCATTGCTCATTTCCCAATTTCCTTAGCTTATTTTTGCTTTAGTGGGCTTAACAGTTTGCTTATAAGTGTCCTTATTTAAAAAGTATGTTCTGCCATCCTTGTGCTTAATTTTTAGCTTATTTGTTAAGTTTCAAAAATAGTTGTAGTTTAAAAAATGTTTATCCCTATATGTTTAATAAGTTTGTAAAAAAAAAGGGTTACCGTAGCATAGCAAAAAAGAGCATCAGTGGGACTCGAACCCCTGACCTCTCGTTCAAGAGCACACGCTCTTACCAAGTTGCTCCATTAGCTCATCCAGTTATCATTTCCCCTATTTTATTTTTATAGTCTCTTGTTTCCTTTTTAACTTCAGCCCTTTTTCAGCTTATTGTGGCTTATTAATAAGCCAAATTTTCAAACTCTTATTTTTCTTAGATCCAGCATCCTTTAAGCTATTTTCTTGTATTTTTTGAGAATTTTTCATAAACGTTTACTATTTTTAAACATTTATTTTCTTTAAATCTGTTTTTTAATTATTAAAAAATTAAATAAAAATTTAAAAAATATTTTTCTTTTTTAGAAAATTTTATTTTATCAGTCTTCACTTAGGAAAAACAGAAAATCTTTCGTAGGGTCATTTTTGCAAAATTTCATTTCTTAAAGAACGGGATTCGAACCCGTTTTTGTTTTCTCATTTTTGAGCTCGTTTTAGCTCCGTTTTCGTTCTAGTTTTCTTTAAACTTCCTTTTTAGTCAATTTAGGCTTAATTTTGAGAAATTAGGGTTTTTAGTGTGTCGTTATTAGTGTCCTGATATCATTTTTAGCATAATTTGTGTAATTTTCTCGTTTTTAGTATAGTTTGCTTTAATTTTCTCGTAGATTTAGAAATCCAATCCAAATCTTGTTCTATTCAAACATCAAATACCAAACCGACTCTCGACTTTCCAATTCGCTCCTCGTTGGGACTACGACCCGGGAATATCCTATACTACTCTCGGTTTCATTGATTTTGTGGATTTTGATCCTTGTTATATATTTATAAGTATTTATATTTATATTTATATAAAAAGGGTTGAATTTACTCCCAATCACTCACCTTCGGATTCATACCTCGGATCGGATTGTCAAACCCAATAGATCTATTTAATGCATTCAGCGTTTACCTCCTCGGTAATTAACGAGTACACAGTCAAAGGCATAAACTCATGACAAGGAAATCATATTATCATTTCAAACAACTTGCGTTCTATTTTTCGCAACAACAACATCCAATACGTATAAAACTTCTTATGCTCAATTTATAAAACAAGAAACAACAAGTACGTTTAAAACTACTTGCGTTCCACTTTTCAAAACAAGTACACATAATGTTACTTGTGTTCTATTTTTCAAAACATGCATGTATCCCCCTCGCGGGTTTATAAAACTGCTTATGCTTAATTTATAAAACAAGCAACAACAAGTACGTTTAAAACTACTTGTGATCCACTTTTCAGAACAAGCAACAACAAGCACACATAATATTACTCGTGTTCTATTTTTCAAAACATGCATGTATCCCCCTCGCGGGTTTATAAAACATCCAAAGCATTTAAAAGCGAGGCTATGAACTCACCTTTATCAAAGACCACGACCAATAATCAATCAATCACGAAACGTCATCGATAGCGAACTCGACCGCGACCTATAATTATGCTGCTCGGTTAATATATAATAAAGTACGATCGAATGATGCGCACATCGCAACGATAGAAATCGTATAAAATACTCACGTGATGAGAAATCCTCTTGCGCGACCTAGATCCTAACACTTAGTATACTTTAGATACTATCTTTCTTTCAAATATAAGTTGTATCATTTTATTGAAAACTTTCTATTTTCGGAAACTTTCTATTTTTTAGAAACGTCCTCGTTCATTAAATCGTCAAACCCCAAAATATCATGATCGTAATAATAATAGTGCTTATTATCTTTATAAAATCAACAAATCTCATATTAACACAATTGACTTTTAAAAGTCAACGTTTGACTTTTTTTTAATATACATTTTTTCTTAAATTCGACCCGTCCAAAACGACCCGCTAAATCACATTTTCACGACTCGGACTCTAAAGCACTTTGATGTAAAACGACGTTTCAGATAACTTTATAGTTTTAGCCGAGACCCGAAACTCGAAGGAAAATGACAAAAATGCCCCTGCAAGTTTCTGCCAGCAACTAACATCCTTTTTAATAAAATGTAGAATTTTAACTTTAGCTTTTGACCCGTTATTATACATTTTTAAGACTAACAAGTAGGGCTGTAAACGAATCGGACGAACGCGAACGGAGGTATGTTCATGTTCGTTTATTTAAATTTAGCTGAACAAATAAACAAACACAAACGCGTAATCGAACCAAAATTGTTGTTCATGTTCGTTTATTTAGATTTGAACTTGTTCATGTTCGTTTATGTTCGTTCATTAATAGGTTAAACGAACGTAAACGAACATAACTAAGCATAAACGGACATAAATGAACGTAAACGATCATATATAAACGTAAACGGACGTAAGCGAGCGTGTAACTAAAGTTGTTACTTTAAAGGATCCATATGATCATCTTATATATAATCATTATCTTAAAATATGGTCTTAAAATAACATCATTTCCATCCTAGCTGATCTTAAAATATAGTCATATTACCATACTAGCATTATTAGTACACATAGTCGGTGCCTACATAAAGAAATTAATAAATACTTAAGTACTAGTAATATATTATTGTTAGGGACCTTAAAATACTTGATATATAAATAATTAATTTTTTTAACATTTGAATGTTAATCGAACGTAAACGGACGAAATAAATGAACGTAATTGGACGAACATAATCGGACGTTTACGAACGTAAATGAACGAATGAAGCGCTTGTTCACGTTCGTTTATTTAACTAAACGGACCAAAAATCTTGTTTGTGTTCGTTCATTTATTAAATAAACGAACATAAACGAGTTTTCCGCCAAACGATTTGCGAACGGTTCGCTGAACGTTCAGTTCGTTTACAGCCCTACTAACAAGCCTAGCGGTAAAGTAAAACGATATTCCGAACAACTTTTGTGTTTCGCCAGAAGGCCAAAACGGGCTCGAAAGTGGTCGAAATGACCATTCAAAAATCTGGTCAGATTCGAAAATAGCTAATAGGTGATTGTGTACATATCTATTTTTCCAAACTTCGATCGGCCATAAAAACTTTGTTATTTGGAGTTACGGGACGTTCGAATTACCGAAACGTTCATAAAAATAAGCTCTATCATATTTCTAAATCAAAAATCAGTTTCCAGGATTTCTCGACTCTCGAAATCCGTGCGCAACTTTCTGCTCGAAATTGGCACTTCCGAAACCCATTAAAACCTCATTTTTGCTTCTTAACAATTTCAAAAATACGCCTAGCTAACCTACGTCAAATAATCAATCCATTCACTAGTGGATCCATAACACGCATTATCAAAAATACAAGATCGAACAAAATACGCTTTTAATGTAACTCAAAATACTTACAATGAGCCAAGAGGGCGAGAACAAAATCGGCATACACTTGTTCCCCTCGGTTTCTGAATCGGGCGCAAATACCAAACCCAAACCGAACCTTTTTCAACCCAACTAGCTTCAATAACACACTTATCTAGCTCTTTTATACCCACTTTTCAAACGAAATTGCTTGAATCAAGCCCAAACTCTAACTACCAAAATTCCCATTGCATGTTGCGTTTATTTAGTGGGATATGTAGGAAATAATGAGAGGATTAATATTTTGAAGTCGGATCGTATTGCATGTCAAAATTCCGACGACGATGGTGGTTTATGGTGGCCGGTGGTCGGACGTGGGGAGGGGAGAGGAGACAAGAGAGTGTGTGTTTTTATTAGAAATAAAATGAAGTATGTGAAGTATAGTTTCCTTTTATACTTGCACCACTTGATCAATTGGCAAATATGGTCCTCCTCTCCTTTCTAGTTTTGATTCTTGACACGCCTATGTTTTACTTAAATAAAAACCAACAAACATGGCTCGGGTTTACACTTTCAAGCCAATTTTTATTTCCGTCACACTTTACTTTGGTTGAAAACATTCAATAAAATGTTAAATCACATAGAATCAAAACTCTTGACACGATTTTTACAAAATACGGAGAAAAGCCATAAAACACCAAAGTTAAAATATTTACGCTCTCGGAGCAAAATATAAAAATTTCAAATTTTCTCAAACACTTTAAACAAATAGAAATTCGAAACACGGCTTGCGAAATAGCAAAAAATAACAATTTTTATCAAATCGCCCGGAACGAAAAATGATTATTCCAACTTATTCATAGAAAATAAATAACGGCTCGAGATAATCATCGGCCTAAAACTCGGGTTGTTACATTTTACCCACCTTAAGGGAGGGCCGTCCTTGTGCTCAATTCAACTTATTCGTCCTAAGCTCACTCATAGAGATATATGCTTTGATCCTTGAATGAACTCATGCGTTCTCACGCGACGGGCATGCGACGTTACACTCGCTAAATACGAGGCAAAAATCAATACAAAAACACATGGTAAATCTACCAACAAAAATTAATCATATACGCCGAATCGTCCTCACCAAAAGAAAACATGAACAAGCCACGAAAACATCCATGAAAAGTCGTCACGTCATTCTTAAAAATTTCAAAACGAGAGATCAACCCAATTCATTTGGTGATCATACCAACAAAACAAACGAACATCGCTACACAAAACCAAAGCATACGTCGCTAACCAAAACCGAAATATACGTCGGCCACCCAGTCTTATTTAATAATGCACCACCGGTTGCGAAAACATTTTGGAGTACATATGACTCAATCAAACGCATCATAGCACTATTTATACATAATCTCATAATCACATAAGCATGTATTCGCATATTCTTCATTTTACAATGACTTTACATGTCCGCTTATAATTAAGCCTTGGCAACAATTACCACACATCATGCTCGGTTACTATGAAGCCTTAGCAACAATTTTCATATACCATGCACACTTATAATTAAGCCTTAGCAAATAAACCATGCTCGCTTACTATGAAGCCTTAACAAATAAACCATGCTAGCTTACTATGAAGCCTTCACAAATAAACCATGCTAGCTTACTATGAAGCCTTCACAAATAAACCATGCTAGCTTACTATGAAGCCTTCATAAATAAACCATCGGTAGGCGTACCCAGCCGACCCATACCATATCATATATCAGACAATAGCATTTAGACAATTTATTTTACATACTTTTTTACATAATCAGGCAGCGGAGATTCCGCCGATCCCATTTCGCATTATACCATGCTTGCTAAATAGTTAAACCGTTTTGACAATGATCCCTCGGGTAAACACACCCATCCGATCCAACTTTTACTCATATCTGGGTAGACATACCCATCAATCCAAAACTTAATGCCATATTATTAGCAACACTAAAGCGACCTAAGCGCTTACCATTAATCAAAGTACATAACACATAGAGCACATTTTGCGCATAATTTGGCGGCAATAATTCCGCAAGAAAACATAAAGGATCAATAGAATTTATTCGAGCATCAAGGATTCAATACCCGTGCTTTTCAAAGACGAACATTTCAATTGTCCCTTATTGGATGATTATCACAATTGGTTCAATCCCAATACATCCTATCGGTCATCGGACATATAGACTAAATACGTCTAAACCACAACGGACATTCACTAGATAATTTCTTCTAAATTCCCGACGTCATTCACTTTGACTCGAGGCGTAAGCTATTTTGATTGATCCTTCCCCGAGGAAATGGTGACGAATACCGCCACTGAGTTCCATTAGGGTTCTCGATCTTCTCGCTCGACTTCGCGCCACAGAGGCATTACGTTCAAGGAGTAAGTACCACTACACCTAACTTTATGTCAAGGGTCGCTTAGTGTTCTATACCAATCCTTGACGATCAAAATATATATATACATCACACAACAATACCACTAATTAAGTCAAGGCAACCACACATATTCCTTAAGCAACTTATCGCGAAGCTCTAAAATTTTATTATCCTTTCGAACTCAAGTGTTGGTTACTTTGATTGATCTCCAGAATGGTGCCGGATTCACCATCAATTTTACTAGAGGTTTTTAATCATTTGCTTCCTCTACCTAGCTTTTATGAACTCTTCGTCAGGATAAAGAAAACAACACCCAACCTTATGAGTCAGGCGTCGCGTAGCTTTATATACCTGTCCTCAGCGATCAAGATACATTCATTAAACAACATTACCACTTCTTTCCATTTCGGGGAAATAAGTCTTCTTCATGGCCGTCGGTTGTTATAACCAAGGCAACACACACATTTGATGCAGGAGAAGTCTTCTCCATTTCACACATCCAATATCGGAGTTATCAAAACCCTGCTTATCATCCACTTGGCTATTTTTATACCCCAAGAACACCTTTTCCCACTGTCGGTATCGCCGTCGTTGTATTCCATCAATCTAACCAATTCCTATCATTATCTAGACTTTTTCGGGTATGTCTACATGTCCATGAATGATGGCACTATATACCGTTACTAATCCTCGGAAATTTGTCGTTATACGGCAGGCGGATGTTCAATCCGACCTCACATTCAAGTCTTGCTACAACAAGCATCCGGTCAACACTTTAGGTGTCTTGACTCCATACTCGCTTACTAACACACCGTCCAAAATCGATTCTCGACAACCAATCTCCACAAAAAAACTACCGATCTATTTCGCAACGACCTAAATCTTGCTCTTATCTAGACATGCTCATTTCGAACAATACCATTGGCATTTTTCTATGGAACGACTCTGTCACCATGAATAACATGAGACTCTCTCCATGTAGTCAAATAAGATTACTTGCATAAGGGTCCAAAATTTAGGGCAAAACATTTTTCTTTTTCAAAGAGTCCAACTCGATTATTTATCCAAAAATTTCGACATTTTTAAGGGTGACGATTAATCCGATTAAAATTTCTTCTAAAAGGTTAAATCAAAGTGGAATTCTAATTTGAAAAAGACCATCATCATTTTAGTTGGGGTTGCATAAATATTTTCAAATGATTTGAAATCGGCAAAATTTATAGAATAACATTTTAATTTTTTTTATAAGCGTTTAAAATGATTCATGGGTCAAAATCATTGATTTGTAAAATGTCATCATGTTGATTTAAAGTTAAAGGTCATAACAAGTATAAGGAATATCCAAACTAAGGGTAAACGAAGAAGATACACGCGCATAAGAGTGCTAGCGGGAACTGCTACACTCTCCTAAAAATCCAGATCATACCGAAACAGGATGAAATCCAGGGTGACAATGGCATCCTAGCCCAAACCACCCATGTTACTCGAACATCACATACATAGCCCTCATAGAGCTCTAAATCAAAACCATGACTAAAGAAAGCACAATCACAACACCGGTGATACGATAAAAATTTTGAGGTAACAATGACCTCAAACCAATAAACCTTTAGCTTCTTGATTATTTTCTGGATTTTACCTCCTCATAACTTTCAGCGTATCTCCTAAATTGTGAGTCCACAAAGCTTAGAACAACCGCTCAAGTCTAAGTTTGTTCAATATTTGAACCTCCAGTTTCACATATTCAGGTGTTGCCATATAAATTCTTGGACTTATTACTCATTCAAATTCTTGTCTCAATTTTCGACTAGTTTTGCCGTTCCGGTGATAACTCAGTTGTCAAGTGTCAATACAACTCCATCCGAATTCCAACATGTACCTAGGATGTTTCTCTATCTCCTAGTCAAATTTTCCCAGGTCTTTATATAAAAAAAATATTTTAAAACACTCCCAACAAGCTGCTAATCAAAAGTAGTCTCTACGAAATTGCGATAAATCTTTGTAGCTTACGGAAGCGATCCAAATCTGAAACCTATGGATATTATCGATGTGAGCCCAATTGAAGGTAATATACCTATGAGTCCTCTACAGGTACCATAATCTCCTTTTGAATGGTTAATGCAAAAACATCGACTTAACCAACATTTCCTCTCTTAGGCTTTCTCATTCCTCTACCTCATCTACCAACTCGTCCACCCGTTCCCCTCCTTGTGATGCGCCAGTAAGCCGGCCAGCACTTCGGCGGCATTATTTATACGAGGGAGAACATGGGCGACGTTTGGTACGAGGGTTGGCTAATATATATAAGGGCCATAAAACATGAAAATCACATAATCATGCTCTCGGAGCAAAACCAAAGGTAAAAATCTCAAACCCGGCTTGTAATTACCCAATACTTGGGAATTTTCACCAAACCAACTAAGACACAAACAACACTCGATACTACCACAACAATACCCTACTACCTTTTATTTCCTGTTTTTAATGTTTTATCTATACAATAAGGATGTTGTATAATTTAAGTGGGAGGATGGGAATTAGAATGTTACTTGTCCTATTTTTCATATTAAAATGCTTAAAATATGCTCAAATTTTTAAAAAAATTCAGTGACTGACTTTACTACTATCATACAACGCGAACATGCAGAAGCAATCAAGAACAACATACCACATACATAGATCTACAACCCAAGACACTTTACAGAATCCTTCAGGTCAAAATCATTTCAAAAACAACAAACATCCTGTTGGTTTGAAAGAGTCTTCTAAACCCAATTTAAATCTAACCAAACACCATTTTAATTCATCCAACTCCATTACAAAGTTGTGCCTAATTATTTGGCACACATTTAAACACGGATCTTATGGGCTTCCAGAATTCAACCTTTAAGACTTACTAGGTAGAGGCCTTTGCAAGGGAATCAAAACATAACACGGCAACTATACTTGAAAGTTCCAGAAATAGACGTTCTCAAACAACACATAGCATAGGAAAATTGAACACACCATCAGGGGATAGTGTCGCGTCCATAATGCTTATATTAGCAACCGTCGCATATATCACTTATACATACATGAAATTATAATCATCATATAACAAAGATACATCCATCAAGTAGCATCAATACTCATCAAAATTAAACTCTTCGCAAGTAGCGAATATCAAAATACATATACATATCAGTTCATCATGGAAAGAATGCCATATATATACATATTATTCATACCAAGTGCTACCCACCTTCTTACGCACATAGAATGCAATTAAAAGAATCGCACCAGGCATCTAAGGATCGGGAACAACGCGCGCGCGGATATCGGACAACGGTGAAAGACTCGTAAAAACTTTTCGAAAAACTATTATAGTCCAGGTTTTGAAAACGACCTAGTTCGCTATAACCAGTGCGCTGATACCATTTTATAACACCCCCTAATTTACAACGCACGAAATATCACTTTGGGGTGCTACTTCATAATACATGCACACGGGTCACAGTAAACAACTTCAAAAGAGACGTTTATAAACAAAATCACATTCGATTTATTTAAAAAGATCAGAGTTACAAGGTCCCAAACCAGTTTAAAAAAAATGTCTAGTGAGTCACATCATGACTCGTTTTCTTAAGATTTCCTTTATCGAATGTACAAAATTTCACCGAGTTCCAATCCTTGATATTCGCGTTCCATCCCATCCAAGTCATCACAAGCACCTAAACCTGAGATACATGGTTAAAAACGTCAACACAATGGTTGAGTGAATTCATAGAGTTTTCAAGTAACAATTATAACATATATTTGGTTCCACAAAACATTTATAACCTCATAACGCAGTTTGGTTCCACCAAAAACATGTATGACTTGCTAGCTAGGTAAGCCACACCACATTTCCAACTTTCATGAGCCCGTGTACCGAACCTTAACAAAATTATCATTATAGATAAATAATTGACCGGGTAGTATGTCACCACCCCTTTCTCAATACAAAATGTCCGTTACAGGGTGCTCACCTTCGGATTCATACCCCGGACAGGGCTGTCAAACCCAATAGATCTATTTAATGCATTCAGCGTTTACCTCCTAGGTAATTAACGAGTACACAGTCAAAGGCATAAACTCATGACAATGAAACCATATTATCATTTCAAAACACTTGCGTTCTATTTTTAAAACAAATCACAACATCAAACATGTCTAAAACTGCTTATGTTCAATTTACAACAACAAGTACGTTTAAAACTACTTGCGTTCCACTTTTCAGAACAAACAACAACAAGTACACATAATGTTACTTGTGTTCTATTTTTCAAAACATGCATGTATCTCCCTCGCGGGTTTATAAAACATTTAAAAGCAAGGCTATGAACTCACCTTGATTGAAGACCACGATCAATAATCAATCAATCACGAAACGTCAACGATAACAAACTTGA
>BQNB010007348.1:50653-93830 GCA_026074375.1 Tanacetum coccineum | reverse complement strand
TACTGGGCTACTGGCAAAATAACACGTTAGTTATGCATTAGAAAAGAAAACATACCCATGTATCTACCAAAGTTATGTGATATTAGAGGTGGCAAATGGGTTGGGTTGGGTTGGTTTGGGTCACGGGTCAAATGGGTTATGGGTTTAATGGGTCAATGGGTCAAACATGTCATGTTTTAAAAATGGGTCTAACGGGTCATGGGTCTAACGGTTTGGGTTGGGTCGACCTACTAAATTATGGTGTTTTTATACATTTCTGAACGCTTTATACGTTTTCGTCGGCTTTTTTACGTTGTCGTCCGTTTTTTTACGTTTCCGTTCGTCTTTTTACGTTTTCGGCACCTTTTTACGTTTTCATCCGTTTTTTACGTTTTCGTCAAATTTCTTACGTTTTCGTCCGATTTCTTACATCTTTGTCCGTTTTTTACCTTTTTTTTATGTTTTTTACGTTTTTGACCAATTTTTACGTTTTCGTCCGTTTTCATACGGTTTTTACGTTTTCGACCGTTTTTTTTACGTTTTCATACGGTTTTTACATTTTCGACCGTTTTTTAGCGTTTTCGTCCGTATTTTTTACGTTTTCGTCCGTTTTTTACGTTTTCGTCCGTTTTTTACGTTTTCGTCCCTTTTTACGCTTTCGTCCGTTTTTTACGTTTTCGTCCGTTTTTTACGTTTTCGTCCCTTTTTACGCTTTCGTCCGTTTTTTATGTTTTTGTCCGATTTCTTACGTTTTCATACGATTTCGTCATTTTTTTACGTTTGCATACGTTTTTTTATGTTTTCGACCGTTTTCGTCCGTTTTGTTAAGTTTTCGTCCGTTTTCTTACGTTTACGTCCGGTTTTTTACGTTTCCGTCCGATTTCTTACTTTTTCGTCTGTTTTCTTACGTTTTCGTCCGTTTTCTTACGTTTTCGTCCGTTTTTTTACGTTTTGTCCGATTTCTTACGTTTTCGTCCGATTTCTTACGTCTTCGTCAGTTTTTTACGTTTGCATATGGTTTTTTACGTTTTTGACCGTTTTCTTCCGTTTTGTTACGTTTTCGTGCGTTTTCTTATGTTTTCGTCCATTTTTTACGTTTTCGTCCGATTTCTTACGTTTTCGTTCGTTTTCTTACGTTTTCATCCGTTTTTTTACGTTTTCGTCCGATTTCTTACGTTTTCGTTCTATTTCTTATGTTTTCGTCAGTTTTTTTACGTTTGCATACGTTTTTGACCATTTTCATCCGTTTTGTTACGTTTTCGTCCGATTCTTTACGTTATTTCTTACGTTTTCGTTCGTTTTCTTACGCTTTCGTCCGTATTTTACGTTTTCGTCCGTTTTTTACGTTTTCATCCGTTTTTTTATGTTTTTGTCCGTTTTTTACGTTTTTGTCAGTTTTTTTACGTTTGCATACGTTTTTGTTCGTACATTTTTTTACGTTTTTGTCTGATTTCTTACGTTTTCGTCAGTTTTTTTACGTTTGCATACGTTTTTTACGGTTTCGACCGTTTTCTTACGTTTTGCTTTGTTTTGTTACGTTTTCGTCTGTTTTCTTACGTTTTCGTCCTATTTCTTACGTTTCCGTTTGTTTTCTTACGTTTTCGTTCATTTTTTTACATTTACGTCTGTTTTCGTTCGTTTTTGTATGTTCTCGTCTGTTTTCTTACGTTTCCATCCATTTTCGTCTTTGTTTTTTTTTTCTTTTTTTGAAAACGAATAAAGACGTATAAAACGTAAGAAATGGGACGAAAACGTAAAAAACGAAATAAATCGGACGAAAACTTAAGAAATCGAACAAAAACGTAAGAAATCGGACGAAAACGTGAGAAATCAGACGAAAACGTAAAAAAACAGACAAAAACATATGAAATCTGACAAAAACGTAAAAAACAGGCGAAAACGTAAGAAATCGGACGAAAACGTAACAAATCGGATGAAAACGTATGAAATCGGACGAAAATGAAAAAAGAAGACGAAAACGTAATAAATCGGACGAAAACGTTAAAAGACGGACGAAAACGTAAAAAACGGACGAAAGCGTAAGAAATCTCACAAAAACATAAGAAATCTGACAAAAACGTAAAAAATCGGTGAAAACGTAAGAAATCGGACGAAAACGAAAAAAAGAGACGAAAACGTAATAAATCGGACGAAAACGTTAAAAGACGGACGAAAACGTAAAAAACGGACGAAAACGTAAGAAATCTGACAAAAACGTAAGAAATCTGACAAAAACGTAAAAAATGGGCGAAAACGTAAGAAATCGGACGAAAACGTAACAAATCGGACGAAAACGTAAGAAATCGGACGAAAACGAAAAAAAGAGACGAAAACGTAATAAATCGGACGAAAACGTAAAAAAACAGACGAAAACGTAAGAAATCTGACCAAAACGTAAAAAACGGGCGAAAAAGTAAGAAATCGAACGAAAACGTAAGAAATCGGACGAAAACGTAAAAAAACAGACGAAAACGTAAACAAACAGACGAAAACGTAAGTAATCGGACGAAAACGTAAAAAAAGGGGCGAAAACGTAAGAAATATGACGAAAACATAAAAAACAGACGAAATCGTAAGAAATCGGACGAAAACGTAAAAAAAACAGACGAAAACGTAAGAAATCTGACGAAAATGTAAAAAAACGGACGAAAACGTAAGAAATTTGACGAAAACGTAAAAAACATATGAAAACGTTCAAAAACCATATAAACGTAAAAAAAAGTTATGATTAGAATATATCACTTTTTAAGAAGTTATAACTAATTAGGTTAAAGTTTAACTAGGTCGACCCATTCGACCCATTCCTATGACCCATTGGACCCACTCATTTAATTTAAAAGTATGTTTAAAAGCCCATTGGACCCAAACTTCATTTAACTTAAAGACCCAAATGACTCAAATATTTAAAAAAATGACCCAATTAAACCCATTCTTTTATATTTGGGTCAAGATTGCCACCTCTACTTTTAACTCAACATTTATTAGCGCCACATTAATATCATTCTTACTTATTCATTTCTAGCTCAATGGTTGCTCATTCATCACTTGTGCTCCACATTTTATTAGATAACAAGTTAGGTCATCCGCGCTCTGCTGCGGGATGTTTGGCGGCCGGTGTTTTCGGTTGGACGTGTTAGAAAGTTAATTTTGAGTTTTCATACGTTTTTTTTAATGCACAAGAAAAATAAAATTTTGATGCACAAAAAAAAATTTGAATACACTAACAAAATTTTTCAACATTTTTAAAGTTTATTTTGCCCGCAAAAAGCAAAAGAAAAGTTTGGTACAAAATGAATTTTTGATGCAACAAAAAAAGCGATTTAAAATGGCACAAAAACTTTTTTTTTCATAATTTTTTTTCGCAAAAATTTTCACTTTTAAAAAAACTTCCTTCACAACTTTTTTCATGCACCAACATACACGATCTGGGAATTTTTCCGAATTTTTGAGAACTTTTTTAAAAAAAATCGTTTTTATCCTTCTCACGGATATTTGTCTTTTTAATTGATCATTAATCCTATATATATATATTCTAAAGTCAGGAAGAAACTGAAGTGAACGTGACTTCATCAAAAGCTTAAAATTGCATATATATCCAATACAAATTTATAAACCTCCACTCAAAAACTACACACAAAAAAAAACACACACACACCACACAACACACTACATATATATATATATTATATATATATATAAATATATAATAATATTATATATATACATATTATATAATAATATATATATATACATATATATAATATACATATAATATATACATATATATATATACAAATAGATAATACATATATAAATATACAATATATAAAAACATATATATCTATATATATGTGTGTGTGTGTATATCCAATTTAAACTTAAAATCATATATATCTTCCTAGACTTAAATATGTTAAAAATATATATAAATATATATATTTATATTTATTATAAAAATATATATATAATAAAATATATAATATATATATATATATAGAATATATATATATATATATAACTATTTAATATAATTTTACAACTCTAAAATACACGATAATTGTAATTATAAAAAAAATTAAAATTATTTTTTCTTTACTTACAAACTTGTTGGTACTAATATACACTTTCATTGCAAAAGTACTTTATTTTTTATACATATATAACAATCATTATATATTGATGAGTTTATTTCATGCATCCGTATTATATATGATATAAGTTGGTTTTTTGTAATGTTAAATATCGTTTTGATGTATTATTTTTTTGTCATCAATTTCATTTTGAACCTCGGGACACCGTACATTTAAACAAATGTTACTTTTGTTAATTATAAAATTATAAATATCATAAGTTAGAGTTCGTAATTATTTTAAATGATTATTTTGATATATAACACATATTAAATGTTTATAAATGATATATATGTAATTATGAAGGTTAAGAAAGGATATATATGCAATTAAAAAAGTTTATTAAGGATATATATGCAATTAATAGTTTAAGTTGGATATATATGCAAATTCTGGGCTTTTGAAATGATATATATGTAATTATAAATTTAAGTTGGATATATATGCAATTTTGAGCTTTTGCAAGGATATATATGCAATTCACCGTAAATTTTTTTTCTTTAAAGTATATCTAATATTAGCCCTTCAAGAATGTCCTACGTTTCAAATATTAAACCAAACCTTCCCAAAGTCTCGATTTGCTTCGCCGCCTAAAGCTCGTTATCTTTTCTCGTTACCGTCTACACGTGACATACACACGACGGGTAAATTACACCCTTGGTCCCTGAAGTAAGGTTCAATTATGGATTCAGTCCCTAGATAGCGGGGTTGATGTCGTTAATCCTTAAAGTCGATTCTTGGTGCTCGTTTGGTCCCTCAAGCCCCGTTATACGTAATTGGCGTTACTTTGACTCCTCTTTGACTTTTCAAACATGGGCATTTTAGTAATTTCAAATTTTTATTATTTCACCGTTTGTCCCTAACTCATAAATTCAAACAAGTACTTTTACTATTGCTTATTTTTGTCGTTTTCCACTTACACCATTTGTCTCTAAGGCTGTTTTTTGTCTTTTTCACATTGTGTAACTACGTTTTCACTTTTCTTCTAGTTTAATTATCCCACATGTGTGTTATTTCAACACAAAAAGTTAATTTTTGTTGCCCACGATAGTGATAGAACACCATCTCATAAAACCAAATATATTAAAAACTAAAAGCGTAAACTTAAACATAAAAGCTTAACAAACAAAAAAAACTAATTCATCTACTCCAATCCATGGCAAGAACAACAACTTATCTTGGATAATTCATCCAACTGATCTAACCCTAAGCATTACAACAATAACAAAATACAACCCACCTAATTAATTAATGACAAAATAAACCAAGTCACTACCACAAACAATATCACAGTTGACTTCCGAAAAAAGCATTCTTTTGACTTTTCTTCAATTCTTCCATGAGTTGTTGCATTTGACCTTCCATATCAATAAATTCAACTCGAAGGACTGCAAGTTATTCTTGGCTTCTTACTTCATTTTTTAGTTATTCTCTTTAAGAGGGACTAAGAATCAGATGCATCTCATAAAAATGAGCTATGTAGCATTCATTATCTAACCCCGGGTCAAACCAATGCCATCTTTTACGGTGATTTAATTCTCGTTGCGATGGTGTATTTTTTGTTGTTTGACGATTTACCGTTTACAAGATCTTTTATTTTGATGAAAAAATGTGTGGCTAGGATTTGTCCATTGGTATTTACTAAATGTTGGGTCTACATTGATATCAACTCTTTCTAAAGACTGTCTACACGTGACATACGCACGATGGGTAAATTACACCGTTGGTCTCTGAAGTGAGGTCCAATTGCAAACTCAGTCCCCAGATAGCGGGGGCCGATGTCGTTAATCCTTAAAGTCGATTTTTGGTGCTCGTTTGGTCCCTCGAGCTCCATTATACGTAACTGGTGTTACTTTGGCTCCTCTTTGACTTTTCAACCATGGGAATTTTGTAATTTCAAATATTTCATTATTTCATCGTTGCTACCTGACTCAGAAATTCAAACATTCTATTGTTGCTTATTTTTGTTGTTTTCTACTTACACCATTGGTGCCTAAGGTTGTTTTTTGTCTTTTTCGCATTGTGTAACTATGTTTTTACTTTTATTCTAGTTTACTTATCCCACATGTGTGTTATTTCAACACAAAATTTTGATTTTTGTTGCTCACGATAGTGATAGAACAGCATCTCATAAAACCAAATAAATTGAAAACTATAAGCGTAAACTTAAACATAAAAGCTTAAACAAACAAGAAACTAATTCATCATCTCCAATCCATAACAATAACAACAGCTGATCTGGGATAATTCATACATTAGATCTAATCCTAAGCATTACAACAACAAAATACAACCCAACTAATTTGAAAATCTCAATTAACACGTCTATATGGAATTATGCAACACAAAAAACAAATAACACAATGTATAACTTTTCAATTGTGTAATGCCTTATTGATATAAATCAAAGTATTACAAAGTGTTATGGATCACACTTGTTGAATGACAATGTAAGGTTACTGATAACGCGCATTTTATACATATTTTTATATGCGTTATTCATGCTTTTATATATATTTATTGGTTAATTATATGAACTTTCAATACTTAATAGATTGTATTTTATATTGTAGGTTCATGAGACGTGTCGTGAAAGAAAACGGAAGAATACACGAATATATGGAGCTTAAACAAAGAAGTAAACTTAAACTCTAGCTTTTTGACACTGGTTTACTGTTTTGGCCATAACTCGGTCATACGAACTCAGATTGAGTTGATTTAATCAGCCAACAGAAAAAGGAAACAATTATCTACAACTTTATTTTTCGGTCTAAGAGCTTAAAATGCACCAAAACCGCCGCACTTGCCAATAAATGTGGTGCACATTTCACCAGCATCAAGTACGACGCACAAATAAGTTTGTGCGGTGCACTTTGTGTCTGATGCAGTTAATATGCACATTTACTATCAAAAACCGATCATAGACCCCTTTCCTTAGTCCGCAAATGTTAGAAATCTATAAATAGCACCCATTTGTGCCAAGGAAACACACACCATCATAGAAATCAAAGTAGAGAGGAGGAAGGAGTGGTGAGGATCGTAGGATCCAATGATCCAAACACCCCTTTACACCACCATATTACCACCACTATAACCATCACTCTCCACCACGAATTCCACTGGTCCACCACCATTTCCAGATCCCAAATATCACATTTCCAGAACAATTATACATTATACCACAAGGGTTAGATGATTCACACCAAATCTCTAATTCGTTTACAATATTAAACTCATTACCAAACACATCATTTGGCGACTAGGTTACTGATTTAATAGCCCCTCGGGTTATTTCAGAAGGTTCAGATGTGGGTTGCATATAGGAATAATTGGGTTTTGGTTTGGTGCCCGATTTTGGTAGAAATAATGGTTGTCGTTCTGTGATCTCATATTATATATAAACGATTTGGTACACTTCTTATTATATATTAATGAGTAATGTTTCTGAATTTTATATGTTTGTGATGTTGGATTCTCGTTTGTTCATGATTTGTGCTTTGACTCGTGAAATATATTTATCTATGAATTCGATATATGATGCTTGTGAAAACTAGTTTATCTCTTGGTTGATTATTGCAACTATCATAGGTCGAAAGGGTTAGTTGTAGTGGTTGATTTTGAGTCGCAAATGAATGTTATACTTGTGAAAATTGTATGGTAAAGTGATAAACAAGCAAGTTGAATATTGTTTAAGAACGTGTCTTATGTTGAAAAACCAAATAAGTTTGTAATGCATATTTAATATATATTTCATATAAATCATGCTTACTGAATTGATACAAACATCATCTATAGGTCGAAAGGATTCGATGTGGTTATTGGTAGAAATGTATGTTTATGTTAATTACCCGTTAATTGCAACTTGTATGAATTCATTTATAAGAGTCTAAGTCATGATCATATTGGTAATTGGTACTTGATTTGCTTTACACACGTTTTGGCTATTTGATCTATGACAATCATTTAGCTTTGTTACTTCATAAACAATATGAGAATTGCTACAAATACCGTGGAACGACCCGTACTTACCTAATACTATATTACACTCGATAGGTATACTTTCCTGAGTGTTGTGTTTTTAGTCAAAATCGGTATGTCTAGTTATTATAAATTTACGACTTGTAAAACACGCATCAGTTACCCTTTGAACAAGTAAACTTGATAGAGTATCAAGTTTACAAGCGAACTTATATAGACCCGCTATAATATCAGTTAACCATCATGTAAGTTCAACAAAGTAGAAATGCACTATAGTAACGACAACAATACGAGTGATGACATTTACCACTTGAGACATTCCCTATTTATAGTGATACGAGTTTGCTTCCTTAGTGGAGGTAGTTGAGACATGTCATTAATCCAGTTAAGAAGTACAACTGCGTTTAATGCACGTCCATTCTTGGAAACTGTCCTCTCACACTTTAGTGAACAGTTCTGCCAACTGTTCACTTCTTTTCCCAACTTATACTTTAGACAGACTTTAATTCAAGACACTTTGTCCTGCCATTATGATTTATTGAATTATCCCGCCTAAACTTCACTCAGAGATGAAATCAAATTTAGCTTATTTGTCTTCAAAGGGTAACAAGATCATCAAGGTATTGTCACCATGACTCTCTTCAAACCTTCAGCGTTTTCCATCTACATATCAGTTGGTATGTAGTTTACAAGCGAACTTGACAGAGTATCAAGTTTACAAGCGAACTTATATAGACCTGCTGATAAGATCAGCTGACCATCGTGTAAGTTCGACAAAGTAGTAATTGCACTATAGTAACGACAACAGTACAAGTGATGGCATTTACCACTTGAGAAATTCCCTATTTATAGTGATACGAGTTTGCTTCATTAGTGGAGGTAGTTGATACATGTCATTAATCTAGTTGAGAAGTACAACTGCGTTTAATGCATTGGAAACTATCCTCCCACACTTTAGCAAGGTTGCAAAAAGCGCTAGGCGCTAGTCGGGCGGTCGACCACCGCCTAGCTAGTAATCGGTCGAGGCGGCGCCTAGGCGGGGCCTAGGCGGATTAAACTTTTCTATATAAAATTTTTAAAATTATATGTATATTTGATAAATTTTAGCACAAATGGCTAAGTAGGTCTACAAAAGATTGGATATTGGGCTTTAAATTAGTTAAATTAGGGTCTTTTCTAAGTAAAATCTCATATTTATATTTCTTTTCTTCTCATCTACAATAATTACATCACAAGTTTTATTCATAAACACCATTTAAAAACAATATCTGACCAATTGAATGAAAAAACCTAATTTAAAATTTTAAAAATCGAGTTGACCCCCACTGACCGGCGTTGACCACCGTTGACCGCCGTGTTGGCCGTCGTTGACCGCTTTTTTGGCCGCCTAGTATAAATCAAGGCGGTTTGTGGCCGCCTAGCGCCTAGGCGGTCGCCTAGACCGCTTTTTACAACACTGCACTTTAGTGAACAGTTCTGCCAACTGTTCACTTCTTTTGCCAACTCATACTTTAGACAAACTTTAATACAAAGGACACTTTGTCCTGCCATTATGATTTATTGAATTATCCCGCCTAAAATTCACTCAAAGATAAAATCAAATTTAGCTTATTTGTCTTCAAAGGGTAACAAGATCATCAAGGAATTGTCACCCCTCACTCTCTTTCAACCTTCAACGTTTTCCATCTATATATCAGTTGATATCCATCTTAGTTGACGAGTATGACTTCAAGTAATCTTTGACTTCTTTGATGATGTCTCCGACTCTCTTCAAACCTTCAGCGTTTTCCATCTACTTAAGGTATAAGGGTGATTCCCAAATTTATTAAATTGTGTAATTGCGGGATGTTAAACATCAATTAGAATTTGGATGTATAAGTTTATTATCATTGCCGCATGTTGAATGACAATATAATGAAGTCTCTTTTTCGTTGTGATTTAGGTCTGGCTACGGTTCGCGTGTGGTTTTGAGAGATCACAATTATCTGTTATGGTAGTGCATAAGGATTGGGAATTGGCCAGGCGTCTTGGACACAAAGGGCTTCCAAGGTAATTACAAAAGATATACATGTCCTAAATGCATATCTTAAATACTTTTAGTTTTGAACAAATCCATTTAGCATATATGTATGAGATTAGAAACGACCCAAAGCGACTTACTCAAAAGTTTGTGGGCAGGAGAAATTTAATGTATTTTAGGCTAAATTTTAAACTTAAAATGTACTTTAGGTGTTTAGGATTTGCTTATTTCTAATTGTTCATGCAGTAAGACGGAAAATTTCTGTTTTGAAATTTTCAATATTTCCGGGTTACAATGGGTTTTATGTTAAACCTCCCAACATTCCACAGACCTTGTGGCAACCGAAACATGATGGTTGAATGAAGCATTTGCAGTCGTATAATATTTATGCAATCTACTTACGCAGCCCGTATATGTATCCATTACTTTATCTTTTATTACTTTATTTGCGTAAACTATATGTGCATCTGCACATTCCATCTTTTGTAGAACTACTATTACGTGTACGTGCTGTGAAGCAAGAAGAATCACAAATCAATCTGAAGGTCGTCAGTCAACTGAACGAACTGGATCCATATTTTAGAGTGGGGCGTGATGAACCACTAAAGCAGCTTATGATCAGGTGGTCTGTTCGGGCTAATGTTTTTTTTCTTAAATGTAAATTTGTTCGGGCTTATGCTGGGGACTACCGTGCTATTCGATTTCTCTTTGATGGAATGAGGGTTAATGAAGACAAGACGCCTAATGACATGGGGTTAGAGGATGGTGATTGTTTGGATGCTTTTATGTATCAGGTGGCTAGATGATGAGGCATCATTTTATACACTTTTTCGGGGTCGTTTAACCCCCTAAATCGTGCATTTATGCCCAAAATAGGTACTTAATCGTTCCTTTTCATGTATTCAGTATTTGGAAGGCATTTGGAGGAAATACACTGTAACGACCCACTCCGGAAAGGAGGCCAAAACGTCATAATCATGGTGTCATATCAAAGCATAATAAAGGCATAAAGTCATAAATGATAACATAGGACAAGGTGGAAAGCCGGAATCAAACATCGGCTCCCAATTATGAGATCAACATGAATAACGTAAAAGAAGTCTAAAGGACGAAACATGTGTCCAAGATAGTATAGCACATCAAAATGTCTGCGATATAAAGAAAGGAAGCTAAATAGGTCACTTCCTAAGCACACACTCTCTCATGCCCAATCTCCCTCTAGATACATGCCGTATAAGAAAGAGAAAGAAAATACGGCTGAGCATAACGCTCAGTGAACGGATATAATAACAATGTAATTAATAAGTATGAATCCTGGATAGTAAATACAAAGTAGCGGAAAGATCAAAAGTGTCATGGGGAAACCTGGAGAATGGCGATCATGAATAATAGAAAAAGATAAACCTGTAAAGGCAATGGTAATACGAAGTAAAGATGACAGAACTATCATGGATAGTATGAAACACTAATATAAGGAACTGCCCCGAGCTCATATAACATACATGTCATAATAATAATGTCAGTGAATACATAGCATAAAAATAGAGGGCTGCCTCAACATGTAATAGAGGGAGACCTCTTATAATAGTAGGGTAGGATCCGCTCCAATGTATGGATGTAGAGCACACACCAACCAATCACCATGAACGTGTAAACATGTAAACTAGGATGCACCCATACGCCCCTGAATAATAATGGCCAAACATGAAATATAATCTGGTAACATGAAAAGGGACGCCGCGTGAAATCACTCTCAACGCGAAAGAGTCGTGACACAGTGTGCCTCAGTTTCACGGTCATGTACCGAAAAAATCCATGACTAGGTGGTAAAAAAAGTCATAAATCATGTCATACGTATATATAGCTCGGGCAATAGAATAAGTCATGAAATCAACATGTAAGGGATCATGGCAAAAGACATAAAAATGGGGAAGCATAGCAGTTCTGGGGATGAATCATGGAAAGAAAGAATGTCCTTACTGAAAGGACGGAATATCCGTACCTTATGTCCAGCAGTAACGGAAAGAGATGGATAAGAAGATGGAAGCTACTCCTGCTTAATGCAAACTACAAGTTACAGGACATATCTAAGTTACTTGTTCATAGATTAAGGTTACATTCCAATTTGTAACTTTCTATTTTTAGTAACTTCCTATTTTAGTAACTTTCTATTTTTAGTAACTTTCTATAATTAGCATGATTCCTTGATTAGTACGTTCCATGATTAACATATTCCATGATTATTATGTTTCATGATTAGTATTCTTGTTATATTGGGTACTTCCAAAAATAGCAGCTTCTAATTATAGTAAGCTTCCAAAAATAGACTTTCCTTAATTAACTTTCCATAAATGATAACTTCCTGATTTAATAAGTTTCCATAATTAAACTTTCCAAAATAGACTTCTAAAATAGACTTCCAAAAATAGCAGGTTTCTATAATATAGTAAGGTTTCCATAAATAGCATTTCTAAAAAAGCAGGTTTTTCTATAAATATATAGGTTTATATAAATAATATCACAATGACATTTTCAACCCCCCAACTTATTTTCTCGGATGTCATAAAAATATAATACATCCTTAAATCAGACCCCAAAAGTTTCAAGGAATTACAAAACAAGTCCTTATACTTTTAAATAGCAATTCGGCTAACAAAATAATTCACAAAACCCTAAACAAAATTTTCCCAATCACCAACATAATTATTATTCAATAATTGGCATTAAATGTTCCTGGAAAAATTATTAAAACCCTAATCCTAATTTTATTCTTTCCTTTTTCCTTATTTTCGAAAATTGGCAAACAATGATAAATCTCCAATAATTATTCGAATTACTTCTAAATTTTCCAACAATTTTTCTGAGTTATATGTGATATGAACAACCTTAGAAAAATATAAAATCAATTTTACAACTAGCTTTTATGCCTATTTCAATACTAGCTAGAAATTAGGGTTTCGAATATGATTTGATTTATAAAATCAAAATAAAATGAATGAACATTTTTCTTTCATAGTATCGAATTGATATATGAAAATGAGTTGTAAAAATAACCTTGGATGTTCCTTAGGGATTTATGAATTTATGAACCCGTTAGAAAGCTCTTCGAACTCCAAACAATAACCAAAATCGAACCAAGCACACCCCAAGCTTCCCACTAATTTCTACCACCACTCCCTTAACTTCAAATAGTCTTAGAAAAATCGTGCAAGCCCTGGAGAATTCTTTTATGCCGCCACTTAATTTATTTAGGGTTTCGGTTTTTTTGTTTTTAATGATTTAGCAAATGAAAATGTAAAAAGATATACATAAACAAGTTTGGCCGAGTCCTATGGGCTTTCAAATTATTAGTAGTACAACAGATTTTATATTTTCATAATTTTATGTATTAATCTATAATTATCAAATTTTTTTATGTTAATAATAATGCATATTAATATTATTATACATAATTCGACATATATAGTATATATATAATTTTAATTAATTTCCTTGTATAACATAAAGTATTTTGATCTTACAAAAATTTCATAATTGCTATATATTGTATTTTCATAATTTCTATAATTAAACTAAAATTTATTTAAGCTTTTATAGATTTTCTTGCATTAGGGGTATTTTGGTAATTTTACACTTATTGAAATTTTTAGGTTTTTACAGATTGTTTTGAGTATATCAGTTTGTCCTGTTTATCAAGGTGATGAATCAAGCAAATGACTTTAACTTGACAAGGTTTCAGTATACTGGTCCAACCCTACCTTCAACAATGATTTTAGGTTGCTCATTATTGTTTTGTCCATAGCAAAGATATTTGCAATTCAAAGTCAATTTTACCTCAGCCATTGGCTACTTCGTTATAAATAGGTTTTGATATCTGCATCATCAGCAGCTGTATACATTCCCTGACCTGCTGCAAGTCATCTTGCCCTGTTGATGTCGTCCTAATGCTTATTTTGTGTCACCACAAACAGCATCCAATGCTTTAACACTATCAATCTACTCTCTTAGCGTCTGCATCTGTCTTATTCCACCCTTTATTTCATACTGACTTTGATGACGTGTTCTTTCAAGCAAATGGACTTAAAAAGAGTTTCTTACATAACTTTTACTTCAGGTGTTGGAGTAGTGAATCTTGAAGTGATGAACTCGAGTCCATGTATCCACAAAGTAATGCTGACATTTGACTGTCATAATCCAATGTAAACTTTGAATCGATGAACTTCTAGAATTGGTTGTTTACCACCCAAAAGGCTGTCATGGATCCATCTTCTTGAAATTCATCTTTGTCAAGTTGCTTTTGTAGTTGATCTATATGTTGAGTAGCATTGTTCTTGTGAAAGTATCAACAATGCTATGGACCAAAGATTGACATGAAAGCCCTACTGAATCCATTTCGATGTGAGTGCCCTTTAAGTACATCTTTTGAAAGAACTTGAAGTGTGAATAAAAAGAAGGATCGAAAATATGGGCCATGCATCTTTACTTTTGCTTTTGACATCTTGTATTTGATTGCATGCACATCTTTTGTTTTAGAATTCAAGCTGCATTCCTTTACTAATTTGCTGGACGTAGTCTCTGAATTACTGTCTTCTTTCTTAGAACAAGTGTTTTGTATGACAACTAAATCAACTTTCAATGAATCAACAGTCAATGCTGAATTGGATGTGAGAAAGAACTTCTTGTGTTGCATCAACTTCTTTTGTTTTTCAACACATTGTGGAGTTTTCGTTGTTGATAGAAGAATTAACTTCAAGCATTATTTCCTGAGGAATCCATGATAAAGATCATTGCATCGTAAAATAATTGAGCATCATATCTGGTATAATTCTGCATAACTCGCTTTATAATTCTGATTGGAAATCATTTTTCAAACGTTGTTTATGATTTTGTCAAAGTAGTCTTGCAATCAGTGGAGAAATTATTTCTTTGGTATGATGATTTTCTAGTAAATCCAAGTCCTTGAGAGAATTCTCTTGAAGATATGCATTTTTATAAAATCTTTGTAAAGTTTCTATGAGAAACTATGAGGTTGTGACTGAATTGCTCAAAGACTGTTCATGCATTTAATCTTGAAAGTTGAGTCTTCTCTGAACTTTAGAAATTGAACAAGAAGAAACGTGTCATCTGAAGAACCACTTGATGTTAGAAGTTTGCAATTGGTAATTTGAATTTGACAATCAGATAAAGATACGTGAATGGATATCGGATCTTAATGTTTTGAAGTGGGTGATCTGAATTGTGTGATTAAAGTGAAAGTAAATAATTTCCCACGGATTTAACAAGTCTAAGATTTTAAAACCGAGAAATTGAGTTCTTTCGCGGGATTTTATAAAATCGAGAGGAAACCGTGAAAAGTTAACTGTTGTTGTTAAAGTTTGTTGATTAATTGTCCTTGTAGTCCGAATTAAAGTCCTTGAAGTTTGTTTGTCTTGATGTGATGTTTTGATTAAACGGTGATTAATAGATTCCCAAATTAGCAAAACGCGAACGAGGTAGATCAAAAAAACCAACGACTCTAATCAAAACGCAACAGACTAATCAAAACGCAACTAGTATGATCAAAACGCAACGATTATGATCAAAACCAAACCAGTATGATCAAAACACAACGAGTCTAATCAAAACGCAACTAGTATGATCAAAACGCAACGAGTATGATCAAAAACGCAACGTATGATCAAAACAGCATCGATTATGATCAAAACGTAACCAGTATAGTCAAAACGCAACGAGTCCAAACAAAACGCACTAGTATTTACAAAACGCAATAGTATGATCAAAACACCACGAGTACTAATCAAAACGCAACTAGTATTGATCAAAAACGCAACCAGTCTTGATCAAAAAACGCAACGAGTCTAATCAAAAACGACGAACAAGTATGATCAAAACGCAACGAGTATGATCAAAACGCAAACGAGAATGATCAAAACGCAACACTTCCTTCGTCCAAGAACGCACATTTGAGCAAAACGCAACGAATATAAACAAAAACGCAATCAAGCTCCTTGAGGCAAAACGCAATCAGAAATTAATTAGGTAGAGTTCTTCTTAAGTCAAAACGCAGTGAGAGTCTCAACCTGTGACAAAACGTAAACGACTGAGCAAAATCGCAACGAATCTGATCAAAATGCAATGACCCTGAGCAAAACCAATAACACGAATCTAAACAAAACGCAACGAATCTGACAAAACGCAACCGACGCACACCCCTTCAGATATGCAAAACGCACCAAGAAAAATCCTTCAAACTTTCTTGTAAGCTACGAAATGATGTTAAAACCACTTAGTAATGATGCAAGGAGTTGATCTAAGCCCAAAAGTACAAGTCTTTAACACTTTTAACCATGAAACAAAGATCAAAGTTGATTTTTTTCTTGTTTTTTTAGCCAAAAAAATATAACCAACTAACCCACGAATTTCACACAAAACAAACACTACACACCCCTTGGCCGATGTGATACCCACAGGTTATACCCACATAGTTTTAAATCAATTACACAACAATTATCTTTACCAATATGCTAGAAAATAAGAAGAAATCTTAGAGAGAGAAAGTAGAGAGAGAAATAACTAGATTAGAGAGAATTGGAAAGTTACAAAAGATGGAAACGTAACCAACACCCTCTCCATGTGTGGAGAGGGTTATTTATACCCATGCCTTGCTAGCTTGGCACTTGGGCTTTCTAAACGGGCCGGACTTGGTTTAACTTAGGCTTTGAGCCCGAAACACGGACAATATTAGATTACAATCCAAGTCCGTTAAACCCGACTAGCCTATTACAATACAAGACCTAGTTTGACTTTCTAAGACCGATAACATTCTTGTTTGACTTAATATAATTAAGGCTAACAAGGGTAATCATTTATTGTCCATAACACAACGGCACGTAGATTAAAGTTATCTTTTGTGGAAGCATCATACGCATCAACCTCTGTCTCGAATAAGGTATGTAGATCATCAACCAACGGTTCTAAAAAAACATCGATATCATTTCCCGGGTATCCCGATATTAATACCGAAAGGTTGATAAACTTTCTTTTCATACACAACCATGGAGAAAGGTTGTATATGACAGTTAAAACTGGCCATACATTGTGATGCCTGTTTCTCGTGTTAATGTCAACCCCATCAGCCGATATTCCTAGCGGTAGATTTCTTGTATCTTTAGCGATTTCGGGGAATTTCTCATCTATGGTACGCCATGCCTGTGAATCTGCGAGGTGACGTAACACACCATCTGTTATCCTCCGTGTCGCGTGCCATCTTAAATCTTCTGAAATACTTTCTATCTTAAATAGTCCGATTGCAACTAGGTAATGATTAGAAAGTACCACAATACCTTTGCTGGAAATGTTATCGTACACCTTTTCTTTTCTATTATCCACCTTCCACTGATGTTCCACAAGTTCGACACGTATGTCTATCCTTATCATTCTTTCTAGTAAAGAAGGGCAGTTGTTGATATCATACCATGTATCTTTTAGTAATCCTAATACCCATCAATCTCATAACTTTTTTGGCTTGATAAGTTTTTTCCACCATTTCGTTACCAGCAGGTAGCATCTTTTTTATCAAGCCTAGTAATTCAGTGAAGAACTTATCAGAAGCTCCGTATTTACCCTTCAAGTTGAGTAGTTTAACTATTGCGGACAACTTTGTGAAGTCAGGACATCCTTCGTAAAGAGGCTTCTCTGCGTCTAATAATAGTTCTTGAAACTTGACAAGGTCATCCACATCAAAATTATCTTTTGTAGCATTAACCATTTCTACTGTTGCTGGGCCATCTGTTGGAATATAAGCAAAATCCATGTCGTCAACAAACTCTGTTGTAGCATTAACAGGTTTTGGGGCACTTATTGATGGCTCATCCTTCTCCATGTTTAGTCCACTTTGTGTAGCTTCTAATCAATCCATTCACTGTATAAATGGTTAACAAACTATCTTGGCACTAATTATATGCCACCACTTTATGGCTCTATTTGGTTTTAAAACATTTGGTACAAAACACCGGACATGGAATGTAAATATGTTTTTTATTAACTCGTGGGTCGATGTTCCTCGTCTTCTGCAAGTTGTGTACTGCATAATCAGTAAACGCTGCTACTTCATCAACATAAGATTTGTTGATCCTATTAGTTTCCATCCAAGACTTGTCCATGTTTATAAATGTGTCCCTGCAGGTCACCCCATCGTTAGTTTAAAGGTCCGGTGAACAAAAACCAATATAAACTCACAATAAGAACAGATTCAGGTTAACTTGAAATTTAGTTTTTCAACAAAAAGTTTGTTGAGGCATTTATAGCTTTTTACATACCACCCATTCCCCTCTGTAAAAATATCACCCATCCAGGAACCCTAATTCATTTAGGTTCCCAATTCTGGTTCCATGTTCATGTGGTAATAGGCTTAAACAGGGCTACTTATATATTTTAACCAATTAACTAGCTAATTTTACCAAGAAATATGACATAATTTACAAGAAGAAATCTCAAAACAAATGTTCAATTACAGCATAATCAAGACATTTTCAATTACAGAATCATAAACACGGTTTTTTTTAGAACGATGTGTACAAAAGGAACATAATACTTACTAGTGGTGACGGGAGTGGTGGGTCTATGACGGGAGAGTGACATCGATCGACGAGAGAGTGACGAGATAGAGTTGGGTAGTGACATGATTTATGGTGAGCATGAGAGGGCGTTGTGGCGGGTGACAGGAGGCGTTTGTTTCGAGGTAATATGATATATCATGAAATTTATGGGGGAAATACATATCACGAATATTATAAATATTTCACGAGAATATTTGGAGGGAAAATACCTTTAGCACGATAATATAGAAAAAAGTTAGCAAAAATCGTGATCGATAGAACGGGCGGTCGACCTCAGCGGTATCTTTTGTAACATTCTAGGCGGATTAATCAGAAAATACTTTAACCACGAAATGAATTGTGAATAAAAAAATAAAAGTTTTTTTAATTGTTTACCACAAAATTTAACGTAATAGTAGCAAAGGTTGAAAAAATCGCGAATCGATCGGGCGATCGACCTGCCTATAGCTTGTAATCGTTCTAAGCGGGATTAATCGGTGAGTATCGTTGACCATCGCCTGTTACGACACAACCATGACTAGTGACAACAGGGAATTAACATGGTGAGTGGCTTATATTATAATGAACCTGCATGACTGGAGATTATGGCTATACATGTGGGTCGATCAAGGGTCATGTGCATTAGGATATCATTGTCACATTCCAGTATTTGACATCTATATGGGTTCATAACATTGGGTTGTAGTCGCTAGGGTGTCCATGATAAGACACATCCCATGACCGCTGGACAATGGGTAATTAACATGGGTCATGTGCATTGGGTTGTAGTGGCTTATATTGTAATGGAACCCATGCATGACTGTGATAAAGTCTAATCCATATGGGTCATAGGTCCATTGCATTAGGATATCACTAGTACACATTCATTAAGGGTATTATTGACATCATATGGGTTCAAGCATTGGGTTGTATTATGCGCTTATAGTGTCAATGTTACGACACATCCATGACTGTGACATTTGGTAATTAACATGGTCATGGTCATTTTCATTGGGTTGAGATGGCTTATATGTAATGGAACCCATGCACGCCGTTGATTATGGCTAATTATTCATATGGGTTCGATCATGGTCATGTGCATAAGATAACACTGGTCCACAATTTATAAATGGGTATTTTGACATCAAAATCATATGGTTCATATCATGGGTTGTAGATGAGCGATTAAATTAGAGTGACTCAAATGTATGACAACATCCATAGACTGGTGACAATTGGTAATCAACATGGGTTATGGGACCATGTGCATTGGGTTTGTAGTGCATATATTTGAAATGGAACCATGCACACCGTGATAGGCTAATTCATATAGGTCGTCGATCATGTCATGAGCATTAGATATCACTGGTCACATTCATTAATGGGTATTTGACATCATATGGGTCATATGCATGGGGTTGTAGTTGCTTAGAGTGTCATGTTACGACACATCATGACTGGTGACAATTGGTAATTAACATGGATCATGGGTCATGTGCATTGGGTTGTAGTGGCTTATATTGTAATGGAACCCATGCATGACCGGTGATTATGGCTAATTCATATGGGTCATAAGTCCATGAGCATTAGGATATAACTGTCACATTCATTATTTGTAATTTGACATCATTATGTGTCATATACATTGGGGTTGTATTGCTTAGAGTGTCATGTTATGACACATCCATGACTGGTGACAATGGGTAATTAACATATGGGTCATGGGTCATGTGCATTAGGATATCACTAGTCACATTCTTGAAATGGGTATTTAAACATCATAAGGGGTCATATTAGGAAGTGTTCACTGGGGCGGATTCGGATTCTGTAATGTTGGTAAAGTATTTCTAAATTTTCTAAATTTTTAATTTTAAATTTAAATTTTTTAAATTTGTATTAGATAGATGTTTTGGTAGAATCAATTGGTATTATGACTATATGGATGAGTATAACGTGTAAGATTACCACTTTTTAATATGTTAATTGTCATCAAATTTTATTTTTTAAAATATATTTAAATTGTTAATAAACATATAGTCACACATTATTTTTTAATGATAAAAGATTACATCTTTAATTGAGCGCCAAATTTAAATAATCAATGTCAAATTATTAATAATTCAAAAACTTTAACTTTTTAAAAATTTAAAATTTGGAGCCAAATTGCACCCAAATTTTTAAAATCACATATGCAATATGTGAAACGGTTTTTTATTTCCTAATTTTAGCAAAAACACTTTTTCACACAAATTTCAACATTCAAAAAATTCAACCACAAAACACAATTAGGGGGTATGGATCTCTAAAAAAAAGACTGCATCCAAACAGAAACAATAACATACTCTTTTCACAATAATTACCACTTTTACTTATTTTCTTTAAATCATTGCAGCTGAAGAATCATGAAACTGAAGCCATTGATAATCAGACAATTGTTAATTATGATAATGAAGAATGAAAAAGAAAATGAAAATTGACGATATTAGGAAATCAATCAGAGAGTAATTGAGGTTGCGCATAAGGAATATGTTACCCATAAAGGATGCACAAATAACGAAGACATGATCCAGAGGTTCGAGAGGATTGAACAAATGTAAGTGCCTACTAATTAGTGAAGCAAAGAAAGATTGTGTGTTTCTAGAATAGAAACCCACCCTATATTACAAGTAAAATAAATCCTCACCCCTCCATGGGAATTATGGAGAGGATATATATAGGTCTTGACTCTCTAAACTGTCTTAACTAGACATTTTAGGTCCCTATGAGTCTTACTATTTATACTAATGTAATTCTGTATTAAGCCGGACATATATTTAATAGGCTAAACCAATCTTCCCCCAATATGTGGGCATACATTACTTACAATGTTCCTAACAAGTACAAAATACAACAACATAATAAAGTCTTCCAAAGCGCTTCCAATGCTGAAGATGACGTCTTTGTCTTCTTGTCTTGATACTTGTACTCCACCTTAGATCTTCTGTGTCTTTACTTGTTCTTGAACCATTGTATTATGCATGAGTTGGATTAACTTCCCCCCAATTCATGCAGCATGTCTTGAAAATCTTTCTTCAAAGACTCATTTTTGGCGAAGTTTCTGAATCAGCTTCCCCCCAAACCAACATTCGTATCTTGATCAGATTCTGAAACTTTGATGTAGCTCGAGCGATCTTCTAACATTGACATTTAAAGTGCACAGCAAAATTTTGTAGAAGAATCAGCCAACCACACCACTAATACTGCTTCTATATTATATCATGACATTTGGTCTTGGTGAATAACCGTTCGGGGGTACATGCGAGAAATCATCAACATATCTTCTCACATATGTAGAACACTTTACAAACCATACTAAGTAAAGTAGTATAAACTACTTCCCCCTGGAAGTTGACCTGATTACATCAAAGTACATGTTTTCCCCCATGATGGTTTTCAACTCTCGAAAGCATCATTGACTTGTACGACCATATATTCGAGAAGCTCTTGTCATAAGAAACAATCTTGAAAAGTTATGAAATACATTAAAGAACTTTGAAAGATTTGCTAAGACTATGAAGTACCGTTGACATTCTGTAGCTTCAAATATCCCGTGAGAATTGCTAATTACATCTCAACCTTTAAACTCTCTGGCTAACTTACCAACCTCGTATTCTGTCGGCTATTGCTGTGACCACATGGTGAAGTAAACCCGATATACCAAACTTGAAAATGAAGTAAAATCCCCCAAATTTGTTACTTAATCTTGCACTGTTGTTGATTGAAGAATGGTGCAAGATTAAATCTCTAAGTACCCTATACCCAACATCAAAAGTATTAAAACTACCACACCTCTTGAAACTATCCACATCGGCATCTGCATGTGACACTGAGTACTGCAACGTAACTCCTTTAAGTGATAGCTATAACCTGTGAGTACTACAATGTAACTCCTTACATTAGGTATAACTAGATAATCCAAGACTCAATCATAAGTTGTATAGTTTAAGCAAGTCATCAATCGATAGAGGGGGTTTAAAGAAAAGAGGTAGAAAGTAAAAGGAAGTCTCAATGATGAAATAAGTAGACGCCTTCGTGAAACCCACTTTAATCTCAAATAAGGGATACCAAATCAACTTCGTGATCACTTGACATTAAAATCCAAATCTATAGCCGTTTTGACGTTTTAGTGAATCTTTAATGTAGGATCGTTTTAGCATTAAGTGTTGTGTTTGTTGTTGTGTTGTTGTTATCAATTAACATTCTCCGGATTTATACATTCTATTATTAAACGATAAAGGAATTAACGGGATTTTACAAATCATAGAAAACCGAGTGAGTTGATTTTGATGCGGAATCAGCGACGAAAAATTCCAAAAAAACTGAAAAATGTCAATAAATCATAGAAAACGATGTTTTTGGCCTTCGAAAAATCCTTAACCAGCTAAAGACTGGGTTTACACGTGAATCCGTCTCGTTTTTCTCTTCGATTTGAGAGGTCACGGGCCTAAAACGGACTTACGGATCAAAAGTTATGGCCGTTTTACTGAAACCGTTTTCGTCACACAAGATTGCTAGAAAAAAATTTCGTTCGGTCCAAAAATTTTTTTGCTCGTTCGATTCCACTCGTTCGATTCCTCTCGTTCGATCCGGTCGTTCGATCCGCTCGTTCGATCCGGTCGTTCGATCCTCGAAAATTTCCGCTCGTTCGGTTATTGCTAGTTCGATCACCTAGTTCGATCAACTCGTTTGATCCTCTCGATCGATCCTCTCGTTCGATCAACTCGTTCGATCAACTCGTTCGATCCGCTCGTTCGATCATTGAAATTTTCCGCTCGTTCGATCATCGAAAATTTCCGCTCGTTCGATCATTGAAATTTTCCGCTCGTTCGATCCTTTAGTTCGATGCTCCTAGTTCGATCCCCCTAGTTCGATCCCCCTAGTTCGATCCCTCTAGTTCGATCACTCCTAGTTCGATCCCCCTAGTTCGATCCCCCTAGTTCGATCACTCCTAGTTCGATCCCCCTAGTTCGATCCCCCTAGTTCGATCCCCCTAGTTCGATCCTCCTAGTTCGATCCCCCTAGTTCGATCCTCCCTAGTTCGAACCAAAATGAAAATGCACTCGTTCGATCAAACAAGTATGAAGCTCGTTCGATCCAAACAGTTACATTGCACGATTTTATCTTCTTTCCGTCCTTGCGTTTGTCTTATCAACACACGAAATGACCACGACTACGAGCTTTTAAGCCAAGAAATGATGCCGAACCAATGAGCTCATAAAAAATCGAAATCACTAACACAACACACTCGAATACAATACACCCCCGGTTAGCTCTTGATACCAATTGTTAACATAAGAAATCACTAGCTACACAAGAAAGATCCGGAGGTCGGGGAGGATTGAACAAATGTTTAGCCATATTATTAGAGAGAAAGGAAAAAGATGGGAAGAGGTGTGTGTCTAGAGAGAGAAACAAGAACACACACTCTTTTTACAAAATGAATCCTCACCCCTCCATGGAAGTATGGAGGGGGTATATATAGGTCAAGACAAGGGACACTATACTATCTTAACAGTTATAGTCCCTGTAGTTCTTGCCTAATGAAAACTAATGTAAGTTTCGATATATCCCATATTTAAATGGCTAACCTTTGCCTTAGGTCTTCTTGATCTCACGCTCAAAGATTTTCCACTGTTTCTTCCACCAAATTGGAGTTATCATCAATGTGTATTTCAATCTAACGGAACCGCCAATGGCTCGTCAGATAAACACTTCATTGACCGGATACATGAAATGTTTGCTAATGAACACAGCTTAACTGTATGAGGTAATTCGAGTCCCTATAAGCAACGGTTCCCACTTTGGCCAACACCTTGAAAGGTCCGATATACCTCGGGTTCAACTTTCCCCGTTTTCCAAAACGTACGACCCCTTTCCAAGGTGATACCTTTAACATAACCCGATCGCCAACCTGAAACTCTAAAGGCTTACGCCTCACATCGGCGTAACTCTTTTGGCGATCAAGAGCAGCTCGCATCTCGTGCTAATCTGGACAATCTTCTCGTTGTTTCATGAACAAGTTCTGGACCGGTGAGCCGAGCATCTCCGACCTCAGCCCAACACACAGGTGACCGACACTTTCGGCCATAAAGTGCCTCGAATGGGCAGCTTTAATACTATGCGTGGTAGCTATTGTTGTACGAGAATTCAAATCAACGGTAAGTTGTCCCTTCCCAACCATCCCAAAGTCTAACACGCAAGCGCTTAACAATCTTACAAGAGTTTTGTATGGTCTTTCGCTTTGCCCATCAGACTCTGGATGGGTATGCCGTACTCATGTCCTACCGAGTACCCAACGTCATTTCTGTGAAATGATCTCCAAAGTTTGTGTAAACCGGGAGTCACGATCACAATGATTCTGAGCTGGAACCCATGCCTTGGACCACTTCTTTCAAGTACAGTTTTGCTAGTTTGTCCAAGGGTCATTTTCCCGTCGATCGGTAAAAAGTGTGCAGACTAGTGGAGTCGGTCTAACAATTACCATATGGTGTCGTTTCCACTTTGCGTTTCATGGGAGCTTGGTGACAAAGTCCAATGTGATATTTTCTCATTTTCCCCCCCCCCATTGAGGATTCGCTGGTTGCACCAGTAAGCCAGATGGTTTTTGGCGTTCGGCTTTGACTCTTAAACACGTCAAACACTTGCTAACATATTTGGCAATGTCAGCTTTCCATGTTATGCCACCAGTACAGTTGCTTCAGTGTTCCTGGTACATCTTATCGAACCCGGGTGAACAAAATTTCGACTTGTGAGACTCATGCATAATCAGAGCCCTTAGGTCACCATAGCACGGCAACCAACTTCTGTTGTTTAGACACAAGGTTCCGTCCGCACGCGGTTCCAACTTCTCTTTCCTGGGCTTTTCTGGGTCTTTCGAATTCTCAATCAACATACCTCCTACGTCTTCAGACTTGAGGTTTTCTGGTTTTCTTGCCTCAATCTGAGCCTCCAAAATCCGCTTGGGAAGGTCCAAACCGATAGTCATAACTAAGGCCCGAACCCGTAATGGCTTTACTCGTTCCTTTCTGCTCAATGCGTCAGCCACTACATTCGCTTTCCCTGGGTGATAACGGATTTCACAGTCGTAATCACTAAGCAGTTCTAACCAACGGCGCTGTCTCATGTTTAACTCCTTCTGGTCAAGGATGTGTTGTAAACTTTTGTGGTCAGTGAACACTGTACATCTTGTCCCGTACAGATAATGCCTCCAGATCTTTAGAGCGAATACCACTGCGCCTAACTCCAGATCATGAGTGGTGTAGTTTTTCTCATGAATCTTTAGTTGTCGTGATGCATAAGCAATCACCTTTTCTCTTTGCATTAGCACCGCGCCCAACCCTTTGATTGAAGCATCACAGTAAGCGATAAAGTCTTCATTTCCTTCGGGTAACGCTAGAATCGGTGCACTACACAACTTCTGCTTTATCAACTGAAAAGCTGCTTCTGCCTTGTCACTCCATTCAAACTTGATCTTCTTTTGAGTCAGCTTGGTCATTGGCTTGGCGATCTTTGAGAATCCTTCAATGAATCTTCGGTAGTAGCCTGCTAGGCCCAAAAATTGACGAATCTCCGTTGCAGACTTAGGAGATGCCCAATCTTTGACGGATTCAATCTTGGCAGGATCCACATGAATACCCTGACTGTCGATCACGTGACCAAGGAACTGTACTTTAGGGATCCAGAATTCGCATTTAGAGAATTTGGCATACAACTGTTCCTTCTTAAGCAACTCCAAGATTAACTTGAGGTGCTCTGCATGCTCTTGCTTGTTCTTCGAGTATATCAGAATATCGTCAATAAAGACAATCACGAATTTATCCAGATATGGTTTGCACACCCGGTTCATGAGATCCATAAATACAGCAGGTGCGTTAGTCAAACCAAATGGCATAACTTGAAATTCATAATGTCCATATCGAGTTCTGAATGCGGTCTTTGGAATATCTTCTTCACGAACCCTTAGTTGATGATAACCCGACCTCAGGTCGATCTTTGAGTAGATACTCGAACCTTGTAGTTGATCGAACAAATCATCAATCCTGGGAAGCGGATAACGGTTCTTTACCGTCAGCTTATTCAATTCCCGGTAATCAATGCACATCCGGAATGATCCATCCTTCTTCTTGACAAACAAGACCGGAGCTCCCCAAGGTGAGGAACTGGGTCTTATAAAGCCTTTGTCGGAAAGTTCTTTTAATTGGTCCGACAACTCCTTCATCTCGGATGGAGCCAGTCGATAAGGTGCCCGTGCTACCGGCGCAGCACCAGGTATCAAATCGATTTGAAATTCCACTTGGCGGGTTGGTGGAATACCCGGCAAGTCCTCGGGAAATACCTCAGGAAAGTCTTGAACTATTGGTACTTCTTCAAGTTGCTTCTCCTTCGACTTGTCTTCCGCCTTTTTCATAGTAACCTGTGCTAGAAAGATAGGACATCCCTCCAGCAAATACTTTTGTGTTTTGGTTTTACTTACCTTCCTGCAGTTATGTCTTCTGCATCATCCGCTGTCACCTACACCTCTGTGTACACTGATTCCGCACCAGGCAGAGTCTTCTGGGGAGCCGACGAGGAGGTATCTGATGGAGGTACACCACGAGTCATCGTATTAGGATACGATGGACTTCCCATGCAGCCAGTAGCCCCACCATCTCCCGACTATGTGCCCGGTCCTGAGCACCCACCATCACCCATTGAGATACCATATGTACCTGAGCCTGAGTACCCCGAGTACTTAGTACCTTCGGAGGATGAGGCACCCATAGAGGACCAACCTCTACCTGCTGATGCTTCACCCGTAGCCCTATCACCGGGCTATGTACCTGATTCCGATCCAGAGGAGGATCCGGAGGAGGACTCCGAGGAGGAGCATGCTGATTACCCTGCTGACGGAGGGGATGGAGATGATGAGCCCTCCGATGATGACACTGATGATGATGATGCTGATGACGATGAGGAGCCTTTTGAGGACGAGGATGAGGACGAGGAGGAGGAGGAGCACCTAGCTCCGGCCGACTCTTCTGCTATACCTATGGTTGACCCTGTTCCCTCGGCTGGGGATACAGAGGCATTTGAGACTGATGAGTCTGCACCTACACCGAGAGCACCTCAGATTAGGATCCCCTTTGCCCAGACACGTCTCCGTAGGGCACGGAAGAGTGTCAGACCTGAGCCACCGATGTCGGCATCCATGGAGGCACGCATTGCTGAGCATGCTGCCGCACCTACACCACCACTACCTGTTGTATCTTCACCATTACCCCTACCATCACCACTCACTACTAGCCCTACTGATACAGGAGCACCATTAGGCTATAGGGCAGCCGGGATTCGGATGAGAGCTTCAGATACATCACCACCATTATCACTCCCACCTACTGCACCCAGGACTGATATTCCCGAGGCTGATATGCCGCCTCGGAAGAGAGCTTGTCTTACTACTCCCGCTCCCGGATACGAGATCGGGGAGAGTTTAGCGGCTGGTGCTGCAAGCCAGCCAGGGCCTACCCCATCGGTTGACACTTGGGATAAGATTGTTGAGGCCATGATAGAGATAGCACCGACCACCTTGGAGGGGGTCGACCAGAGAGTGACAGAGCTTGATACTACTGTTAGACAGAGGACTGAGGAGTTCGAGATACGATTTGAGGAAGCACATGATGACCGGGCTTACTTGGGAGCCCTAGTCAACACACTATACAGAGAGAGACTACAACACCGCCGCACAGCTTTGGCTATAGATAGAGAGGCTATATATGCTCGCATAGCATGGACTAGTTCTGAGGAGAGGAGTGCAGCCATAGAGGCACATGTTAGGACACTGGAGGCACAGGTTGCCACGTTGATTACTCAGACCACATCACTTCAGACTCAGTTGACTACAGCGCTTGGACGCATTGCGACACTAGAGGCTAGAGACCCAGAGCCCCAGGATGGACCAGCTGAGGCTGGCAGCAGCAGTTAGTCATGCATCATTTGTAGCTATCCTGTATAGCCTATTAAGTTTTATGGGTTACTCCCAGCTAATAGGCTGTAAGGACTTTTGTTTTATCTTTTTAGCTATCATTGTATGGCGTGTTAAGTATTATGGGTGATCCCCAGCTAACACCGCCTTAGGTCCATATTTTCAGTTTTTGTATCTCATTGTACTGAACATGTTGTAATCAGGACCATCATTTATGATTATCGATGTTGTTGTGTATGAATGTTGATTTATTTATGTCATTGTTGATTTCACTTTCAGTTGTATATTTCGCTGTGGATTGTGATCTCATTTTATTTATTATGCATATGTCACGTTACGTTTATGATTGTGTGAAATCTGACGTGTATTATATTCCTTGTGATTTTGAAGAAAATGCTACCAACAAGAAGAACCACGAGGACAACACCCGCCACCACAACCAATCCTACCACCACTGTCACTGAGGCTCAACTCCAAGCTTTGATTGATCAAGGCGTTGCTGCTGCTCTGGCAGAACGCGATGCAAGCAGAAGCAGGGATGGCGATAACAGCCATGGTTCAGGAACCGGCGGAAGAAGGCAAGTGCCTACTCAACGAGAATGCACTTACACTGACTTCTTGAAGTGCCAGCCTATGAATTTCCATGGCACTGAGGGAGTCGTTGGCCTGACCCAATGGGTGGAAAAGATGGAATCTGTTTTCCTTATCAGCAACTGTACTATTACCAACCAGGTTAAGTTCGCTTCTTGTACTCTTCAAGGAAGCGCCTTGACGTGGTGGAACTCACACGTAAGGGCTGTCGGACAAGATGTTGCATATACCATGCCATGGACGGCTTTGAAAAGGATGATAACAGATAAGTATTGCCCTAGGGGCGAGATCAAAAAGCTGGAATCTGAGTACTGGAACCTGAAGGTAAGAGGTACTGATTTGATGACTTACAATCAACGATTCCAAGAGTTGGCACTCATGTGTGATCGAATGTTCCCTGAGGAATCAGCTAAAGTGGAAAGGTATGTCGGGGGTCTTCCCGACATGATTCATGGCAGTGTTAAGGCATCCAAGCCTCAGACAATGCAAGAGGCAATTGAATTTGCTACTGAAATGATGGACAAAAAGATGACCACTGCAGCTGAACGCCAAGCAGAAAATAAAAGGAGATTTGAAGAGCCTTCAAGGAACACCCAAAACCAACAACAACCATTCAAAAGAAACAATGTGGCACGGGCGTACACTGCTGGGCCTGGAGATAAGAAGCCTTATGGAGGAACCAAACCTCTATGTACCAAGTGCAATTATCACCACGATGGGCCATGTACTCTCAAGTGCTCTAACTGCAAAAAGACTGGTCACTCTGCTCGTGACTGTAAGGTTCGACCTACTGCTAACTACAACAACAACAACAACAACAACAACAACAACAATAACCAGAGGTCCCAAGGGACAAATCCCCGAGTTATCACTTGCTTTGAGTGTGGATTGCAAGGTCACTACAGGAGTGACTGCCCAAAGCTGAAGAATGGAAATCAAGGGAATCGGGCTGGAAATGGAAATGCTGTAGCAAGAGCTTATGCTGTGGGCTCTGCTGGAACTAACCCGAACTCTAATGTTGTCACGGGTACGTTCCTCCTAAATAACCGTTATGCTTCAATACTATTTGACACTGGTGCCGATAGAAGTTTCATATCTACTGCATTTAGTACTTTGATTGATATCATCCCAACTACATTAGACCATGGTTATGATGTTGAGTTAGCTGACGGTAGAATAATTTGGGTTAATACACTTATACGGGGTTGCACTCTAAACTTTCTAAATCATCCATTCAACATCGACTTAATGCCCGTAGAGATGGGTAGTTTTGACGTCATTATCGGTATGGACTGGTTAGCTAAATATCATGCCGTAATCGTCTGTGATGAGAAGCTTGTTCGTGTGCCCTTTGGAGGCAAGACTTTAATTTTTCATGGTGACGGAAGCAACAATGGTCACGAGTCCCGATTGAACATCATCTCGTGTACCAAAGCACAAAAGTATTTGCTGGAGGGATGTCCTATCTTTCTAGCACAGGTTACTATGAAAGAGACGAAAGACAAGCCGAAGGAGAAACAACTTGAAGAAGTGCCAATAGTTCAAGACTTTCCTGAGGTATTCCCCGAGGACTTGCCGGGTATCCCACCAACCCGCCAAGTGGAATTTCAGATCGATCTGGTACCTGGTGCTGCGCCAGTAGCACGGGCACCTTATCGACTAGCACCATCCGAGATGAAGGAGTTGTCGGACCAATTGAAGGAACTTTCCGACAAAGGCTTTATAAGACCCAGTTCCTCACCTTGGGGAGCTCCGGTCTTGTTTGTCAAGAAGAAAGACGGATCATTCCGGATGTGCATTGACTACCGGGAATTAAATAAGCTGACGGTAAAGAACCGTTATCCGCTTCCCAGGATTGATGATTTGTTCGATCAACTACAAGGTTCAAGTATCTACTCAAAGATCGACCTGAGGTCGGGTTATCATCAACTAAGAGTTCGTGAAGAAGATATCCCGAAGACCGCATTCAGAACTCGGTACGGACATTATGAGTTTCAAGTCATGCCGTTTGGTTTGACTAATGCACCTGCTGTATTTATGGATCTCATGAATCGGGTGTGCAAACCATACCTGGATAAATTCGTAATTGTCTTTATCGATGATATTCTGATATACTCGAAGAGTAAGCAAGAGCATGCAGAGCACCTCAAGTTAATCTTGGAGTTGCTTAAGAAGGAACAGTTGTACGCCAAATTCTCTAAATGTGAATTCTGGATCCCTAAGGTACAATTCCTTGGTCACGTGATCGACAGTCAGGGTATTCATGTGGATCCTGCAAAGATTGAATCTGTCAAAGATTGGGCATCTCCTAAGTCTGCAACGGAGATTCGTCAATTTTTGGGCCTAGCAGGCTACTACCGAAGATTCATTGAAGGATTCTCAAAGATCGCCAAGCCAATGACCAAGCTGACCCAAAAGAAGATCAAGTTTGAATGGAGTGACAAGGCAGAAGCAGCTTTTCAGCTGATAAAGCAGAAATTGTGTAGTGCGCCGATCCTAGCGTTACCCGAAGGAAGTGAAGACTTTATCGCTTACTGTGATGCTTCAATCAAAGGGTTGGGCGCGGTGCTAATGCAAAGAGAAAAAGTGATTGCTTATGCATCACGACAACTAAAGATTCATGAGAAAAATTACACCACTCATGATCTGGAGTTAGGCGCAGTTGTGTTCGCTCTAAAGATCTGGAGGCATTACCTGTACGGGACAAAATGTACAGTGTTTACTGACCACAAAAGTTTACAACACATCCTCGATCAGAAGGAGTTAAACATGAGGCAGCGCCGTTGGTTAGAACTGCTTAGTGATTATGATTGCGAAATCCGCTATCACCCAGGAAAAGCAAATGTAGTGGCCGATGCGTTGAGCAGAAAGGAACGAGTTAAGCCATTGCGGGTTCGGGCCTTAGTTATGACTATCGGTTTGGACCTTCCCAAGCGGATTTTGGAGGCTCAGATTGAGGCAAGAAAACCAGAAAACCTCAAGTCTGAAGACGTAGGCGGTATGTTGATTGAGAATTCGAAAGACCCAGAAAAGCCCAGAATAGAGAAGTTGGAACCGCGTGCGGACGGAACCTTGTGTCTAAACAACAGAAGTTGGTTGCCATGCTATGGTGACCTAAGGGCTCTGATTATGCATGAGTCTCACAAGTCGAAGTATTCTGTTCACCCGGGTTCCGATAAGATGTACCAAGACATGAAGCAACTGTACTGGTGGCCTAACATGAAGGCTGACATTGCCACCTATGTTAGTAAGTGTTTGACGTGTTTAAGAGTCAAGGCCGAACACCAAAAGCCATCCGGCTTACTGGTACAACCAGCGATTCCCCAATGGAAATGGGAAAACATCACCATGGACTTTGTCACCAAACTCCCAAGAACGCAAAGTGGAAACGACACCATATGGGTAATTGTAGACCGACTCACTAAGTCTGCACACTTTTTACCAATGAGGGAAACTGACCCTATGGACAAACTAGCAAAACTGTACCTGAAAGAAGTGGTCACAAGGCATGGGATACCAGTCTCGATCATTTGCGATCGTGACCCCCGGTTTACATCAAACTTCTGGAGGTCATTTCAGAAAGCGATGGGTACTCGGTTGGATATGAGTACGGCATACCATCCGGAGACTGATGGACAAAGTGAACGAACCATCCAAACCCTTGAAGATATGTTACGCGCTTGTGTGATAGACTTTGGGAATGGTTGGGAAGGACACTTACCGTTGATTGAATTCTCGTACAACAACAGCTACCATGCTAGTATTAAAGCTGCCCCATTCGAGGCACTTTATGGCCGAAAGTGTCGGTCACCTGTGTGTTGGGCTGAGGTCGGAGATGCTCGGCTCACCGGTCCAGAACTTGTTCATGAAACAACCGAGAAGATTGTCCAAATTAAGCAGAGAATGCAAGCTGCTCGTGATCGCCAAAAGAGTTACGCCGATGTGAGGCGTAAGCCTTTAGAGTTTCAAGTTGGTGATCGAGTTATGTTAAAGGTATCACCTTGGAAAGGGGTCGTACGTTTTGGAAAACGGGGAAAGTTGAACCCGAGGTATATCGGACCTTTCAAGGTGTTAGCCAAAGTGGGAACCGTTGCTTATAGACTCGAACTACCACAACAGTTAAGCAGGGTTCATAGCACCTTTCATGTATCCAATCTAAAGAAGTGTTTATCTGACGAGCCATTGGCGGTTCCGTTAGATGAAATACACATTGATGATAAACTCCATTTTGTTGAAGAACCGGTGGAAATCTTGGAGCGTGAGATCAAGAAGCTAAGGCGAAGTCGTATTCCCATCATCAAAGTTCGATGGAACTCCAAGAGAGGTCCAGAGTTCACGTGGGAACGCGAAGATCAGTTCCGGGAAAAGTATCCACACCTCTTCACAAACCCACACCTCGAAGAATGTTGCATATTGAGCCTTGGACAAGGCTCTCTAACGGGTGGAGACTGTACATTTTCTTCATTTTCAGGTTATTTTCAATTTTAATAAATTCCATTATTTATTTTTAGAGTTTTACGCGTTCGCTTTTAATTATTATCTTATAGTTAATCGCGTAAACTAAAAATCATGCTCAAGTAAACGGACATCAAACAATTTAAAGTTGAATAAGCAAGTGTTATATGATTATTCGGAGTATAATTATAACTTTTCATATATTTATTTTTGTTGGTTACGTAAAACGCTTACGTTTCGCAAATAAAGTCACTTTTCGGAGCACCGGGGAGCTTTACTATCTACGCTTTTAAACAATCAACCCACGTTTATACCCAATACTCAAAATTTATTTATTTTTCTCATTTATATCCTATTAGAACCGGACTTGAGCAATATACCCATGAATTAAATCATTTACTCTTTATAAAACCTATCCTACAAACTTGACATCCTACACTATGTACCTCATAAACCCATATCTCAAGTAATTGTCTAATCCTAGTGCCTCCCCCCCCTCTTTTGCCGTGGCCTCCTCCTTGGGAGGAGGAGAGGTCTTACAAGGTTGTCCTTTTAAACCATGAGCCCCCATGGTTTCATTTTAGGTACTTCCATGGTTTTCCAAGTCCTATATAAAGCATGTAACTAACCCACCATTATACTCTTCCATTCATTCAAGTAAAATCAAACAAATACTCCCTCTTTTCATGCTCTAAACCCACGGCACACCCTTATCTTTTTAGGGTTTCATTTTCTTTTGCATCCAAGGCAATCCAAGCATTCAAGTGTTCATCCTAAGAAATACTAAGGATAATCAAGGTGTTGGGAAGCTTGGATTCGGGTTTAACAAGGATTAATCAAGAAAACATATTTAGGGTTTTCTTGATTAGGGTTTTGGTTTTAAAGGCTTGATTGTGGTTTACATCTCGTGTTCATCATCCTACTTGATTCCTATAAGGTCTATTTAATGTTTTCAATACTCGTTTATTCGTTTCCTATTGTTTTCATATTTATTGCATTAGTTAATCACCACCTAGTTTTATTTTAAAGTGATTCAAAGTATATGATGTTTTCATATGAACAAAGGACATGGACAATTAGTGGACTAAATACATGTGATATATACGGTACAATACTTGGTAAATTAATAGTGCAAAGTTTCTATTTAAAATGATTGTAATTACTTGTTAATTAGAAACCCTAATTATGGCATTATATATATTTTTGAAATTCGAAATATAAATCATATGTTTTATATTTTATAAAAATAGTACTCTTTATAAGGATCGTGAGCATGTAAGGAACTCGAAAAACGGATTTATAATGAACAAGATACGACATTTACAAGTTATATTTAATTTGCTTTACAAAAATAAATTTGTAACCTGTGATGAACAGTAATTTTTACTGTTCATCAGACATAAAAATCTCATAAATCTTAAATTTTGATAATTTTCTTTAATACGAACCCACGGACATAAAGAACTCGAGAAACGGAATTATAACGAATAAGTTACGTAGTTTACAAGTTATATATATATATAATCTATAAAAACATTTTTATAAACTGATGTGAATAGTAAAATCTACTGTTCATCAGTGGTTTAAATTTTATAAATATAAAAATTTGATAAATTTTCTTAATACTAATCCAAGGACATAAGGATCGCGAGAAACGGTGTTATAATGAACGAGTTATGATTTAAACAAGTTACGTGTAATTAATTTTATAAAAGTAACTTTATATACTGTGATGAACAGTAAAAGTTACTGTTCATCAGGGGGTTTTTATTTTATAAACATCATGTTTTGTTAAATTACTTTAATACGGAGACGTGGACATAAGAAACATATAAAACGGAGTCGAAACAATAAAGATATGAAGTTTTAAAACTCGCGCGCATTACTTATATTTTTATATCAACTTTTATAAAATAATTAATTTAATAATAAAATTTCATTTTTAAATCATATATTTTTACACACGATGCATTTATAAACGAAAATAATATTTTCTTACGGACACAAGTACGCACCCTTTTATTTAACAAAGTACGAGTTAATTATTGTTTTAACTTTTAATTAATTAATAAAAACTATTAGGTGGTGGTGTAGCTATGCAATATGTGATGTTTCATTTACGTGAAATGCATTATACTCATACGGCCTATAATTAATTAGGTTGCTTTCAAATTGCCGAGGCGATTCACTCATTTGATTTAGATAATCAATCATTCACTTTCGGTGAGTTCATAGCCCCGCTTTTATACAATTATATTGTTTTGCAAACTTTGGGGTGAGAAACATGCATTGTTTTACATTTGGACGCAAGTACTCTTTGAAACATATTACGAGTTGGCCTAAGTAGCTAAACCCACTATTGCCCACCCTCATGAACTGTCAATTGCTAGTTAGCGAGCGCGAATGTTATGAATAGATCTATTTGGGATTGACATCCCCGTTCGGGTGAGTAGCGCTCATCAGTTTTCGGAGGTACCGAAACAACGAACGTATACATGTCGGAACAATTTGGATGTTGCGGGTTGAACATCTACATGGGCACATTTAGTGCATTAAATTGCATACACTCGTAATTACTTTTGAGATATTGTATGTGTTACATGTCTTACATTTGAAATCTTGTGGTCCTGCTTTATACATTACTTAACTGTGAAGTCACCAACTTTATGTTGACGTTTTAAAGCATGTTTTTTCTCAGGTCAATAAGGTTACAAGGAAACAGGATACATTTGGTGGTCGTTCATTTTGAAGTCATTTTATACAGATTTGAGTGCATTACATTTGGGAACATTGTTTATGTCTTAAAATCTTTACTTTTCATGATGAACTATTTAAGCTTCGGATATTGTAACAAACGAAATCTTTTAATCCATGTATCAATTTTTACGGACTCATCTAAGGGTCGTTCTCATATCTTGTGCTATTGATCTATGAAGTAACATTCCCCAACCCATATTTCCGCTGCGACCCATTTTTTTTTTTCTTTTTTTTTTTACCCCCCCCCTTTTTTTTTCCTTTTTTTGGGGGTGTTACATTTTTTTTTTAAAAAATAGCTGGTCATTAAAAGGCAGAAAAAAAGCGTTGCGATATCCAGTAGAAGCTGAATTTATTGCTTATGTCAGGATGCTGTGTCTCAAATTCTTTGGTTTGAGATCACAACTTACCGACTATGCCTTGATCAATGAAAATCTTATTATACTGTGATACTCAAAATGCGCTATTGCATAAGCTGTAAAAATGTAATATTCAACATTCCAGGTCTAAGCATATAGACATCAGATTCCACTTTATCAAGGAGCATGTTAAGAATGGGGTGATTGAACTTTACTTTGTCAATACGGAGTATCAACTGGTGGACATCTTCACAAAAGGCATCACAAGAGAAAGAATTGAATTTCTTATCAACAAGTTGGGAATGCGGAGTTTTACGCCAGAAACTCTGAAACAATTGGCAGATGAAGTTGATGAATAGTGGTGGTACCTATTCAAATATCATATATATATATATATATATATATATATATATATATATATATATATATTAAAAACCATAAAACCAAAAAGATTTTTCCTTTTCAGAAATTTTTTATAAAAACAAAATACAAAAATATAAAATCTTCAAAACCAAATAAAAAATTAAAAAATGGAAAAATATAAAAAGAGGTAATACTGGCATGTCTTCTAAAAATCGATAACATTTACGGTCTTAAAAATGTCATTCAATAATGACACGAGACTGTAAATGAAGTTCGAGCAGAAGTTCCAAATGTTTTCAAAACATGCCAAATGGCTTGCTATTATTTCAGATAGCAACCCGGTCATCATCTTAAAGGCAAGTATTTCAAAAAGAAAACTTGACCTCTCAACGGGAATTTATTCTCGGGCATGGTCTACTTTATGACCATGCAAAGGCTTGTGATTACTTTGCATCACATCCCATGCTTCCTATATTCCATGAGTGTACGTGTCAGTGCGCTTATGTGTGAGAATAAGAGAAATCTTATTTACAATTGGTGTTTGTTTTCATGAATAAAAACATTCCTTCAGTAGAAAATGCTTTTTATGGACATTTGACTTCTCAAACAACGACTACTGCTCTTTAAATAGAAAACGGGTCATTGTTTGAGGGGGAGAAAATGTCAAATATTTTTTTCAAATATCATTTGATAAAAGGGATAAAAGGTTTTCAAACAATAACTGAATATCATCTTTAAGGAAAGTTAATTAAATTTAGCTTAAGTGTGCCTTATATGTTATCTGTTTATGCCTTGAGTGAGAATATGTGCATGATTAAGTTGTTAGGTATATAAGTTAAAACTATAGGGACTAAATGTGTCATTGTGCTAACTTGTTTATGCCTAATCAATCTTATATCTAAAAAGGGAAAAGATCTTAATGTTTAGGGGGTGTAAGGGTCAATAATCATATTTGTTTTATAAACCCACCCCACCCCTTGCCCCGATACACACACACACCTAATTTTTCATAAACCCTCTTACGATCGCCACCTTGCTTGTTCTCGATATCTAGACCATTTCGTGCTAAAGGTATAATTGCAACAATGTTCCTTACACCCTTATGATATCACATCTCGAAGGAATTACGTTTTTACAAGGTTTCAATTTTCGAAAACCCTAAAACTCAAATTAGGGTTCCTCAAAATTCAAACTGAATAAAAACGCTAATTAGTTGAGGGGTTTTGTTCATATGAGGGTGTTAAAGACTCGTGTAATTCAGTTTTTAATAAAGATATCATGTGTCTATGATTTGATTGATTCTATGTGTCGAAAAAAATGGATTGTTGAGTCTTAAGTTGATAAAAGTTGGGGGTTTTGTGTTTAATGCATAACTGAATGTATGTGTGCGTTAAAATCCATATATTATGTGTTTGTTCATACGTATCAATTGATCTTAGGCAAGTAAAACGCTCGTTTGTTCAAATAATGATACATTCGTGATTTTGTGATGTTAAGTTAAGCTTATGAATGTTATGATGCTATATGGTTGAAACTTGTAGTGGGAAAAACAACTGAAAATTTGAATAAAAGTTCAAAATTTATGACCTTTCCGAATTTGCAATTTCAGTAATCCACGAATTCGCACCTTAAGTGTCATCCGAACTTGCAGATGTCAGTTATACCCGAATTCGCAGAACCTTTAGTGTCCGAATTAGCAATGTCCTTTAGTGTTCGAATTCGCAATAAGCCTTAAGTGTCCGAATTTGCAGGGAGCCTTCATTGTTCGAATTCGCAGATTACTAGTAGTGTCTGAATTCGCAACACGCAGTAGAGTCCGAATTCGTAATAAGCAGTAGTGTCCGAATTCGCCATAAGCAGTTGAGTACGAATTCGCAATACGCTTTAGGGCTCGAATTAGCAAAAAGTTTTATAATTCGAATTTGCAATAACCATTAGGGTCCGAATTCATAATTGTCACATAATCAACCAGTTTCAATCATGATTAATGGACACAAAAAGGCTAATTATCATCGACACTTAAATTCTAACCAAAAGGTGACTTAAAACTTGTGCTAGACAACCGATTTAAAATTGATTATCTTGGGAATCTAATCAAGTCAAAATTGGATTAACTTAACTAAGCCAATATAAGCTCACTCTTTCATGATTAGCTCCCTAAATGTGTTACATGCCTTAAGTGTCAAAACTTAAAGAGGGGTCTTTATATAAAGTGTGTCTATATAAACTTGTTTATATAAACCGTATCGATTCTTTCTTAGCAGAATCATGAGTATCACAAAAGAACAACAACAAGCACTGGACGATACTCTTGTTCTAAGGGAACGTCTTACGATTGGCAGTTGCAACTACAGATTGAGCACCACATTCAAGCCCAAGGAACCCACCTTTTAAGTTGCTTTGGATGATCTCTCTCTCACTCCTTTTTATCCAGCCTTCTTGATCACAGCAAGTGTCCCTGCCGTCTACATGCAGGAATTCTGGGCTACCTATCAAAAGCATCACATCAGATTCAAGATGAACAAGAAGAGCTATTCCTTTGATATGGAAACTTTCAGAAATATGCTTCAGACGTGTCCAAAACTTCCTGGACAGAAGTTTATAGATCCTCCCTTTGAAGAGGAAATACTAACTTTCATTAGAGAACTTGGCTACCCGGGCAACATCAAATTACTCTCTGATGTCAAAGTTGATACGTTACCTCAACCTTGGAGAACATTTGGAACCATCATCAACAAGTGTCTCAGTGGTAAAGTAACCGGCATTGACACACTTTGTCTTTCTAGGGCTCAGATACTTTGGGGATTGTATCACCAGAAGAATGTTGACTATGTCTACCTTCTATGGGAGGACCTAGTTTATCAGATAGAAAACAAGGAGTCAAGGAAGAACAAATATATGTTTTACCCAAGATTTACCAAAGTCATCATCAATCACTTCATCTCACAAGATCAATCAATCCCAAGAAGAAACAAAGTGGACTGGCACATGGCTAATGATGATCCTATTCTTACTACCATGAGATTCATCCCTCAGCATGAAGTTGTTCAACAGTACGGTGCCATTCTTCCTGACAACGTAACCACTCAAGCAATGAAAGAATCTGAAGCATACAAGACTTACTATGCTTTTGCTACTAGAAAGGCGATTCCTAAACCAAAATATGTACGTCGATCTACCAAGGAAAAGCCTGAACAAGCCCCCGAGGCTACCTCCGGTAAACGACTCAAAGCTACTGCTAAAGTGACTAAATCAGGAAAGAAGAAGCAACCTGCTAAAGGACTGGAGACTCTATCTGAAATTGCATTGTCTGAGGCTGAATAGATGAAACTAGCCATTGAAAGAAGCAAAACACACTTCACAGCTCTCAACCCAGCGGTTCAGGTGCACATGAAGGAACTGGTGTTACACCATTGGTTCCCGATGTACCTAAATATGGATCTGATGATGAGCAACTATCTTGGAAGTCTAGTGATGAAGAAGTTCAAGGAGCGAATACTGAGGAAGAAGAGATGGTTGAAGAGGCGACACATGAAGAGGACGAAGCGAATGAGATATACAGGGATGTGAACGTTAATCTGGAGGGAAGAGACACTGTAATGACAGATGCTTCACTGCCTAATGTTCAAGCAACTCAGGAAACAGAAGATACTCATGTGATACTCACCGCTCTGATCAATCATGAAGGTCAACAGCAGAGTTCTTCTGTGTCATCTGACTTTGTTTCTAACATGCTCAACCCCAGACCAGATACAGGTATTGACTCAATATTTACTCTTAACATGAGGCAACTTCACTTGTAGATGTTCCGATCACCACTATTGCTGAGCCACCTCTTGTGTCTGCAACAACTCTTCTTCCACCACCCACTCCTCTTATCACACATATGCAACAAACACCAGTTCCCACACCAACAACTGTTCCAAGCACCTCCCTGCAAGATCTTCCCAACTTTGGCACTTTATTCGGGTTCGACCATAAACTTAAAACTTTGGAAACCGACTTCTCTGAGTTCAAGCAAACGAACCAATTTGCTGAAGCAGTTTCTTCTATTCCCGGCATTGTAGATGCGTACCTTGCAAACAAGATGAATGAAGCCGTAAAAATAGCTGTTCAATTGCAATCTAACAGACTCAGAGATGAAGCTCAAGCCAAAAACAAAGACTTTCTCAATAAACTTGATGACAACATAAAGAAAATAATCAAGAACCAAGTTAAAGAACAAGTTAAGGCACAAGTCTCCAAGATTTTGCTAAAAATTGAGAAGACGGTAAACGAACAACTCGAAGCAGAGATTATGACTCGCTCTTCTACTGAATCCAAGACATCTCTTGCTTTAGCTGCCAACCTATCTGAATTAGAGCTGAAGAAGATTCTCATGGAAAAGGTGGAGGGCAATAAGTCAATCCACAGATCTAATGAACAAAAGAATCTCTACAAGGCATTGGTTGAAGCTTACGAAAGTGACAAGCTCATTCTTGACACTTATGGTGATACTGTCTCGTTTAAAAGACGAAGAGATGATGAGGCTAAAGACGAAGAACCCTCCACTGGATCAAACCAGGGGTCCAAGAGAAGACGAGCTGGAAAAGAACCTGAGTTAACCAGTACACCAAAAGAAAAGACACCCAAGTTAACTGGCAAGTCAACTAAAGGATCCAAATCTCCTCGCAAGTCTGCTGGCGAGTATGCTCATGCAGAGGAGCCAATGCACACCGCCAAGGATTTGGAAGAACCTGCACATCAGGAGTTCGAAATTGGTGCTACTGAAGATCAACCAGTTGATGAGACCCCTCAGTCATCTGATTGGTTTCAGAAACCTACTACACTTCCATCTCCGATCGTGATTGGAATAAGACTTTGCCTACTGATCATGGACCAGTTCAACATTGGTTAAGCAATATGGCTCGGGAAGAAGGTCCCCGTGAATCATTTGATGAGCTAATAGATACTCCTTTGGACTTCTTAGCATTTATGATTAATCGGCTCAAAGTTGATACTCTAACACATGAATTACTAGCTGGTCCAACATTTGAGCTGATGAAAGGCACATGCAAGAGTTTGATCGAGCTAGAATATTTCTTTGAAGAAGTCTACAAGGCAACCACGGATCAACTGGATTGGAACAACCCTGAAGGACAGCAATATCCTCATGATCTGCGAAAGCCACTACCATTGATACCTAACTCTCGCGGTCATCAATTTATCCTGTTTGATCACTTCATCAACAACGACCTTGCATATCTATCTGGTAGTGTCTCAAGCCGCACATATGCAACTTCCGTTACGAAGACCAAGGCTGCAGATTATGGTCATATCAAATGGATTGAAGATTTGGTCCCCAATACAATGTGGAGTGAAGTGTCGGTCAACTACGAAAAATATGCACTCTGGGGAATTTCTCATTGGGGACGCAAACGTCAACAATTCTATGCATTTGTTGCTAACAGGGAATCTGCTCGTGATGTCTACTACAAACCTAGAATTATTGCTGTCACAAAACTTCAGATTGTCGAATGGCATAGCTACAAACATTTGGATTGGATCACCGTTCATAGAGATGATGACAAGCTATATACATTCAAGGAAGGAGACTTCAAGAGGCTTCGCCTTTAAGACATCAAAGATATGCTGATCCTTCTTACTCAAGGCAAGCTGACAAATCTCAATATTGAAGATCGTCTAGCTTTTGGTGTCTCTCTGAGGATGTTTACAAGAAGTATTGTCATCCAAAGGTGTGTTGAAGAACTTCAGTTAGGTGTCGAGAGTTACCAAAATAAGCTCAACATCACAAAGCCGGATACATACAGATCTGATCTCAAACGCAGGGATGCCTATACAGCATATTCCAATCCCAGAGGCTTCATCTATCAGAACAAAGACAAGAAGAACAAGTTGATGTGTATTGATGAACTCCACAAGTTTAGTGACGGTACACTCGATGATGTTCG
>BQNB010007348.1:0-48132 GCA_026074375.1 Tanacetum coccineum | reverse complement strand
GACTCTTGAATACAGGGGTAGCCAGTTAAATGTTGCTCCTCTACTAGAGGTGGAAAATTTCACAAATTGGAAAAAGAGGTTCATATGTCACATCATTAGTATTGAACCCCAATTTGAAAACATCATAAAAAATGGTCCCTATATCTCCATAGCAGCTGGTCAAAGGAAGCATGAAGTACAATGGTCAGCAGATGAGAGAAAGGCTGCTAACTTATACTAGCGACTCAAAAATCTCATCATGTCTGTACTTCCAGATGACCAAATAAACTCTATCGTAAACTGCTTAACAGCTAAATCTACTTGGGATGACCTGATACTATAACATGAGGGCCCCTCTGATGTCAAAGAAAGTAGGGTCATGGACCTGAAATTGTGTTATAACACCTTTAAATTCAAAGAAGGTGAATCTTTAACACAAACTTTCACCAGATATAAAGCTTTGATGAATAAATTAGTAAATGATGGCATTAAACTCTCAAAGCTTGAAATAAACACTGGTTTTATAAATGGGTTACCAAAGAAGTGGCTAGCTTTCTACCAAAGTCTTAGAAACACAAATCATGTGAAAGAATATGAGCTTGCTTCTCTATTTGGTAAACTCAAATATGAAGAAAAGCTTATAGACATTATTTATGAGACTAACAAAGAGAAAACTCTTGTATCTGCAACTCCACTATCAACTGCTTTCATCTCCACCTCTATTGTCCAGGACTTTAAAGATAGTCCTGATGATGAAGAGGATGTAAGAAGCAATCAAGATTACATGAACGACCTTGAAGAAGAATACCAAGCAAGAGCTTTTTTGGCTAAATCTAAAAGATTCTTTAAAAAGGGTACTCAAAGGTTCAGTAGTGTAAAAGCAACTGATCAAACTAAATGCTATAAATGTGGCAGGAAAGGTCATTTTGCTAGAGATTGTTTTTCAAAAACATCAGTTCCTTCATATCAGTCACCTTTTCAAACAAAACTTCTTCATTCGTCTGAGCACAAACCTGAACTGAAGCATACCAAAGACTTTGAAGCCAAATACAACAAAGTCAAAGCTAAATTAGCCCTCCTCAGTTCTAGTGCTTCAGCTCCTAAGCCATCCTCAGGCAAAAACAAGGGTCTCATTGCTAAAACGTATGAATGTGATAAATAAGAAGTGTCATCAGATGAAGAAACTGAAGTCAAAGCTCTTATAGCACTTAATGAAAAAAGAGTCTTTGTGGGCAAAGAAAGTGCCAGCAATAGTAAAAGGGTTAAGATCTTTATACAAAAGGTACACACTCTTCTTGAAATAGAAGATAATGATGATAGAAAATCCTTTCTAGATTATTTGTGTATTGATCTAAACAATGTTGAAGAACAAAGAAATAATCTTTTGTCAAAACATATAAATCTTATTCAAGAATTGAATACATGCAAAGAACAACTATTAGTATTAAAACAAGCAAAACTTGATCTTCTTACTATGCAACATATAAACACTAAGATTCTCAAAGAGAATCAAAACTTAAGAAATGAACTGAAAGAGCTAACATCTATTACAGAAACATGGCTAAATAGTTCTAATAAAGTAAATCAGTGTATCAGTGAATAAATTCCCACTCAAAAGAAGAAAATCTTAGGAATTGACCAACTCACTGAAGATACCTCCAATTCTAGGCCAAAAGACTTGATATTTGTAAAATCTTTAGCAGATAACTCAAATATGTCTATTACTACCGGTATTAAACCTAGGTTATCTAAAGCTGAAAATTCTACTCTACTAAATCATGATACTGACAAGGTACCCTCAGATGAGTTAGGAAGAAACACAATTAATCATTCAGTTGCTATCTCTGAATCTTCAGTGACTGATTATGATTCAGCTAATGAATCTTCAGTCTGTAGCACCCCTCTTCCTCCTCTAGAAAAGTTGGCTGGTGCTGAACGTGTCTCTGGACCAAAGACTATCAAATCAATTTTGAAGTCAAAATCCACATTCAAAGCTAAAATCTTAAAAAGTGTCATCATTAATGAACCATCCTCAGCTCCTGCTAAGGATAACATAAGCATTTCAGTTTCAAAAACTAATTCAGCTCTTTCTGGTAAGTTAAAAGATGTGAAAATCAAAGATGACCCTCCTTTAGCTATTGTAATGAAAGAAGTTAATGAACTAAAATTACAAATTAGCAAGAATTCTCAACAGCTTCCTCCTAATGCACTTCAAAACAAATACAAAACTTAATTCAAAATGAACTATAAACTATGTGGATACAACAATCATCCCTTTGAGAATTGGTATCGTGTCTTGTTTGTAAAAAGTGCAAAAGAACTGATCATAGAACATGTGATCATGCTAAATTCATGTCTTCCATGAAGATACATCAGCATCACACTGACCAAGGTGAATCCTCCTCAAGATCCAAATCTTTAAGGTCAGCAATACCTTTTCCTTTCTGCATACATTGTGGGTATAATGATCATCAGTCTGATGATTGTGTATACTATCCCACATGTGAGTTATGTGGAAGCTATGATCATGATACTCATGGTCATAGCAGGATTAGTTCTCTAAGAAGACGAATCAAACCTAGAAACCCTCAGCATGTCACAAAGAACTATGAAACATGTGGTAGCAATGTTTATACCATAGCTAATTACAATGACATTGAGTGGTTTAGGAAAAGAGAAGCTCTTCAAGCTAAGAAAGTTGAGACTCTTAAAACAAGTAAAAATAAATCATCAAAATCAAAGACTCCCACTAAAAGGTATGTTTCTAAGCAAAACTAGCCATCTCGAATCTATTTGTGCAGTATAACATCAGGAAATTCATATCGCTTTTGAACAATGGACGCTCAAAGTGTATGATAAATGTCAAGGATTACCTGCACAAATATAGGGAATAACCAGAACCTAAAGTAATATATAAAGATGTGTCTACATACATCACTGAAGGTCATGGTTATGTAAAATTATGGTATAGTTTTCATAAATAAAAAAAAGTCTAATCTACAATCTCTTTAGCTTCAGTCGAATCTGTAATGCTAAAAATATTGTTTAGATTAAAGTGAGAAAAGAAGGGTGCATGCTCCACAACATGACCACTGAAACACTTTTAACAACTGAGAATCTTTCATAAAACTTTACGAAAGATAAATCATCTGTTATTAAAGCAGAAATCTCATCTCACCAAAATGGTCAAAATGATCAAAATGATCATCTGTTTTAAAGATGAATTCTTAAATGATGATCATTATGAACACTCAAACACATTAAAAAAATCCATTTAGAACCTTATAGTACTGAAGACATTCAGATCTCTGAACACTTATCCTCTCCAGATGGAAGATACTTCAGTACATGATACAAATCCAATCCTTTTCAATAAGGGATGAATCTGGCATTGTAATCATAAGGCAATAACTCTTGATCTAATCATCAATCAACCAAAAAAATTATGTCAAGGATTTGCTTAAAAAGTATGACATAAATTGGTCATCAATAATGGTACCCCCTAACAAGTTAGGACCTGATCTCAATGTTGGATCACTTATGTACCAATTTTCATGCAAATTTGTGTGTTAGAGTACTGAAAAGCAGCAATCTGTTTTTGCTGAACTTGCTAAATGAGCCAACTGAATGAGCTAACTTTCAAAAGATTGATTGTTGAACTAGGTATGCTGAACTGATTCAAAACCTGAAGCTTCAGTACTTACAAAAAACTGAAGTTTTAGCGCTTTCATCTAAAACTAAACAAACTTTCATATGTTAAATGTTAGTTTAGTTTTTGCACATAACCTTTAGCTTGCTTAAGTGAAGTAACTGAGCAATCACATATGTCTCATTCATGGATTTGCATGAGCATGTGTGGTTTTGTCGCCTTTGCTAGAGCTCAGATATTGGTCAAGTCAAAAACTGAGCAAAACTGATTTATCTTCTTCAGTTTAGTTTATAAAATGATTTTATCTAATTCTTCAGCTGTCTCTCTAGTGAAGTAACTGAGCAATCACATGTATCTCATTCATGGATTTGCATGAGCATTTGTGGTTTTGTCGCCTTCGCTGGAAGATTGATGATGATAAAGATTACAATAATCAGTTCAGCATAACATAACATCAACCTGAACCTCGTTCAGCTTCTTTACATCAATCACAAGGTCAATTTTAAAAACAAAAATAATTTTTAAAATAAATAATTTTATTAAGTGATTTCTTACAAAAGAAGTTAACAAATTTAAAAGTTTATTAAAAATGAATTTCAAACGTTCAAATGACCTCACCTTTTCTCTCACCTACTTTAACAGTGCACAGACAGCTGTACACTGTTCTAGGTGTCAGTAGCATGCTATGGTGACTTTCATTCAATACAAAGTTTAACACACATGTTAAAAACAAACCTTAAAACTTCTAACAAATACATAACTTCCATTTGGCAGTTATCAATTCTTCAAGAATAAAAGTGAAAAGTAACAAATCATATAAACCCATTCCACCTTTCACAACTCACTTCTCACAAACAAACAAATCATTTCACCAAGAACACACACATAAAACCCCAAAACAAATCAAATCATCAAAACCCCAATCACATAAAATGGCAAACCAAGAACAAAATCCTCCACAACAAGAACAACCCTTTGTTGCTGCAAAGCAAGTTAGCTTCAATCTTGAAGACATCTGATGACATCAAATAACGTCTATTTTATAGCATCAGTTATCACATGTATTTAACCCATTTTATATAATTATTGCAAATAATTGTTACTTAATCGTTTATATTTGAGAATTGCAGTAATTATGGAGTAGTTGGTGAAAATTAGCAAAAGGCGCACATTCTGGAGCTTAAATTAAGATATTTTGAAGATTACTATTCTGAAGACTAATACGCCGTATCCATCAAGGAAGATACGGCGTATTCGTGCCTGCACTCACCAAAGAACACAAAGGAATGAAGCTCAATACGCCGTATCCAGAGAAGCTCAATACGCCGTATTCAAGATATAGTATGTGAATATTCTAGAAGATATCAAACGTGGTCCATACTCAAAGAAACTCTAATACGCCGTATCCAATCCCTTGGATACGCCGTATCGAATTGACTTCTAGACCCTATAAATACAAAACTCAAAAACGAGTTTTAGGTGTGCTAAATCATATTCTCGATACCTAATCCACAAAAGTCAATTTTCAGAGGAGAAAAAGAGCAGAAGAGGTCTTGCAACACATTCCATTCCACATAAGACAACATGTAATTTCTTATACTTTTGTAATCGTTCAGTTTTTGGTATCATTCGTTAACTCGGTTAGTTTATCTTGGCTAAAACAATTACTCTTGTATTAAGTCATCAAAATATAAATTTAAAACTTGAACTACCATAAATAAACACCACACAACGACATCAAGTTTTTGGCGCCGTTACCGGGGAGTGAAAATTAATCTTGATTTTTATTTTATGTTTTAGTTTTTAGATTAGATCTAACCCTTAGGAGTAGTGTAATTTAGAATAGATTATATTCCTACTTGTTTGCTTATTCTGTTTGTGTAATATGGCGTATTTAGTTCACTGAATACGACGTAATGGTTATTTAACAAATTTTTCTAGTAAGTTTATTACAGGATGGACGATCCAAACATTACTATGGAGGAATACATCAGGCTCGAGGAAGAAAAAGCTCGAAAATGTGGGAAAGTGTTTAACTAGGAAACTGCTAAGTATGGAAAGATCTGGTATGATGAAGACATTCACTATCTCAGATCTGTTGAAACCAAATTCTCAGCTATAGCCTTTATTGACGAGGTATCATCTGAACAAACACTTTCTTGTGAACCCACGGTAAGTTCTCTTAACAATGAAATTGACTTTAGAGTTTCGTTTGACGATTCCGACGATGATGATTACACGGTAATTTTTGACAAAAACTCGTTTTCTTATAAAAAAATCTACTAATGATTTGAAAATGGATTTGGAAAATGATAATGAAAAAGTCATACCTTCAATTCCATCACCTGAGCCTACAGTCAGATGTTTTGATGATTTAGACTTCTTTAAAGATTTTGAGAATGAATTTCCAGCCATTGTTTACAATGATGCTTAAACGTCTAAATCAGATTTATTAACTGGACCTATCTTAAACCCTCAACATATCAATGAATTTGATTTAAATGATGAAATATCATTGTCTGAATATGATGAAGAGGAGCAAAACGTGTTGTACTTTAATGACCTATTCCCCTTCAATAGTATTCATCCCAACGATTTAAAATCGAAAAACAACAATGATGATAATGATATCGATATAATACAGTCTTCAGAGGGTAATGAAATTATACAAGGGTCAAATATGCTTTCTGAAACAAGTCACGATAAAGTCACTTAAACTTTCAGAACGGGAAGTTTGGTCATGAATATAAAAGTAAACATCGTGATTTGGACTTATTACACAAACGAAATGTTATTCTATCTTATTATGAATTTATATGTTTCGTTTGGCATTCCGTTCGACCCTAAGCGGTATTATAAGGATGGTGATTATGCAATAATGTTGCCGAGGCCAAGGTATGTTTTCTTTGTTTTATTTTAGGAAAATTGGTCTCCAAGGACAGATGCGACGTATTAGGTTAAAACCTATACGGCGTATCCACTGCTTTTAACTGAAGTTGACTAAGTCAACAAAATTCGCCAATACGGCGTATTAATCAAACCACGATACGGCGTATCGAGTTTGGGTATAAAAAACCATCTGATACGCCGGATTGAGTTTTACCACTCCTTTTTCACTCCACACACACAAAAGATTTTTACCACTAAAATCCCTGGGAAGATCTCTTGTTCTTGATTCATTATCACACTCTATTGTTATTATAAATCATACGATAATCCTCTTTCCTTTCCCTTTTTGATTTACGATTGAATTGTAATTTAAGGTTAGGGTTTGGATAGGATTTGGTTTTAGTGTTTATGCCATATGAGTTAGGGCCTTTTTCCTCCCTCCTGAATTAGATGTTGGAAGTTTTGTGAATTTTAATTGGGTTAAAATGGGTAAACAAGGGTACCTCCTTTTCATTTTCATATTACAGACCAATACGGCGTATCCACTCACATGGATACGGTGTATTGGCCAAGTTTTACCTAATTTTAAAGCCCCAATACGACGTATTCAGTAAAATGAATATGGCGTATTGACTTAAACAGGATCCTGAATTTTAAAACCTATACGCCGTATTGACTAAGCACCTATACGGCGTATTTACCATATTGATCCTTATACAACGTATCTATTTATGAATATGTCATATCCACCCTTATAACAGAGGGTTTAAATTTCTATAATCTTTGTGTTATCCTCGTTAATTTTGTAGATATGGCTCTTCTACTACGTGAGCAGAGACACCCATTTCTTAGGTACCAGGGTTTAGAGTACACAGATGCTGATATTGAGGATTTTGAGACGAGATTGACTAGGATATATAGGATGGAAGTGCACAGGGTGTAGGTATTTGATTTTGGGGGACTGCCGGACTTGATGGCTGAGAGATTGAGTGGTAGGATGCTCATGAAGCACAGGGATGCTCAGGGAGTTAGTTTGTTCACAAGCCGAGTTTGGAGGAGACTTTTTGATATTAGAGGGCCGTTAGTACACGAGATTATTTTGGAGTTTTTTAGTACATTTAAGTTTGGTCAGGTTATACTTGATTTAGACACGCCTGGAGCTTTACAGTTTTAGTTAGGTGGAGCTAGGAGGCGCATGAGCTGAAGGCAGTTTATTTTAGCCTTGGGATTACACACTGATGAGGAGATGCAAACTGCTGGATTCGGTGCTTACTAGGCTGGGAGTGCGAGACAGATCCCCGACAAGGGGGATCTAAGGGATTATTGGATAGGGATCTCATCTACTGGAGATTTCCTTGGCACAGCCCCATCTTACATTGCGATTCAGGATCTAATTCTTAGGTTGTGCCATAGGTTGATTGCTTGTAGTATTGCTGGGAGGAGTCAGGCACCTAAGAAGGTGACCGTGACTGATTTATTTTACTTGAGAGGGATGGGCGTTGACTCAGTCAACGTCCCTTATTTATTGGCTAGATACTTGAGGTTGTTTACTGCTGGGAGGAAGAGCGGGGCTCTTCTGGTGGATAGTTTGTGGCTCGATTGGCTGAGCATTTTGGACTCCTGACTGCGAAGATATTGATTGACAATTATTGCCCCTGAGATTTTGATTATTATATGGCTGAGTTAGTGAGACTGCAAATTTGTGAGTAGTTTGATGATACTTAGGCTTGGGTGGCTATGGGACCAGAGAGGCAGCCCAATGCTACGGCTAGTGCCCCTAGAGTAGCTCAGGATGCCCATGTTATTGATGAGGGTGGCCATGATCTAGCACCCGTACAGGCACCACCACTACCAGCAGCTGCTACTAGGACTATGCCACGGAGGATGGCCAGATTAGAGGAGGACGTGCACGAGATACGTGGGACATTAGCTGAGCAACGTAAGGTGATTAGTGCGATGGCTCGCGATTTTTCCAGATTATGTACATGGACTACCACTAGCCTCGCACGGATGATAGACAGGGCAGGTGTGACATACACGAGCTATTCTGAGACACCGAGAGAGTACACGAGGCACGTGAGACGCATGACTGACGGTGCCAGCACCTCCGCAGTACATCAGGACCTACAGCAGCCAGACCCATGATCCCTCTTATCCTTATCTTTTGTTTATATCTATCTGTACATTTATTATTATACATATCGTGATGTATCTAACTATTAAACAGGCTCTTATATTTTTTTGCATATATATCATGATGTGACGTTTTGATTTATTTGTGTATGGTAGAATCAAGCCTGGCAGTAAGTTCAGCACCGTAGTTCATGAATATGTTACGGAACCAAGCAAGATAATCATACCAAAATGCAGAATGGATAAGAGAGATGATTTCAAATGAAGTGAGTAGCTAAAGAAAAGTCTAACTTAAAGACTTCGCTGTAAACAAAAGTGCTTCCCGGGAGATAACCCGGATTGTTATTTAATTTTATCGAGTCTGTCTTCCCAGACATCAATACAGCGTATCCGCTCCATACCATACGGCGTATTGATTGTCTGGACATTATCAGTCTTTATGCAGTAATTATGAAGTAGTTGGTGAATATTAGCAAAAGGCATGCATTCTGGAGCTTAAATGAAGATATTTTGAAGATTACTATTCTGAAGACCAATACGCCGTATCCATCAAGGAAGATACAGCGTATCCGTGCCTGCACTCACCAAAGACCACAAAGGAATGAAGCTAAATACGCCGTATCCAGAGAAGCTCAATACGCCATATTCAAGATATAGTATGTGAATATTCTAGAATATATCAAACGTAGTCCCTACTCCAAGAAACTCTAATACGTCGTATCCAATCCCTTGGATACGCCGTATCGAACCGACTTCCAGACCTAATAAGTACAAAACTCAAAAATGAGTTTTAGGTGTGCTAAATCATATTCTCGATACCTAAACCACAAAAGTCGATTTTCAGAGGAACAGAAGAGGTCTTGCAACGCATTCTGATCCATAGAAGACAACGTGTAATTTCTTATACTTTTGTAATCGTTCAGTTTTTGGTATCATTCGTTAACTCGGTTAGTTTACCTTGGCTAAAACAATTACTCTTGTATTAATTATGATGTTTAAAGGCTAATACCTTCTGGTATTAGCCATTATTATGAAGATCTGAATGTTTGGTTTAATTTATATCTCGATTGCTTAATTTATCGTTGCATGCTTGTTTATGTTTATCAATTTATACTTGTTTACGTGCTTTTGTATGCGACCTATCATTCAACTGGATCTAGTGATACAGACCAAGTAATCTAGATGCCGAGATAGCTCTCCATATAGTGATTTATACATCTAGAATCATAGGATCACAAGTATTGTCCTTCTAAAATCGTGCTAAGGATACACTTCTGGCTAACTAGTTAATGGAAATTGCCTTTGGTTTATTTAACATGTTGACTAGTAGGTGAATCTAGATAATTCAACAAGTAATGTTCTGATTCCATAGGATAGTTGGACAAGTGGACTACTAGTGTATAAATTGCCATTAAGCAGTAAGTGGGTAAAGTCTCTATGAGCTAGGGTTTAACAAGATCACCATTGCTTTAATCCCTAAGATAGATTATAATCAAGTAATAAGGATGCTTTATGCGGATGCTTTAATTGTGACAGAATTAATGTGTCTAGGTCTTAGAATGAAGTCCCGCGTAAGTCTAAGAATGACATGCCTCTTCGAGATAAGTAATCATTACACTGAATAAACAGACCAACTTCTAATCGGATTAATGATGGCTAATACAGTTTTCTATCATAAGGCTCGACCGCTCTTTTATCATTTGTTAATTTGCTTGCATAGGTTAAAGTGTCTTGAATTGATTGTAGTCACCAACCAAACCCGTGCCAGTCTCTCAGGCTGAAACCCCCCTTTACCTGTTAGAAATAGGATTAGAACTAACATAGGATTAGCATAGGTTTGACTTAGATTAGAATTAACTTAGATTAGATAAACCAAAATATAAATAAATTGAGAGATATAACCTCGCTTCAAGTGTTCGACACCCTACTTACCCTGACTAATGAAAAGCATACATTGCTTTCTGTTTGACTGTAATCCAAGAAAAGAAAGTGAGCTCTCCATTGAACTCATCTGAAATTTTACTATTCATTAATGGCTTCAAAAATCATCCAACACACAAGATTTCTTTGTAGGACCCAAAAAGATGCATATCATCCCACATAGACTTGAACTAGGATGATATCATGTTTTGTCCTCTCGTTATGAGAGAGTTTTGTCAATTGTTCCTACTTTGTATCCATTCTTCAATAAGAAAGTAGTTAAAGTTAGCCTTACCAGGCTCTAGGAGGCTTGTGTATGCCCATAGAGAGCTTTTACAACTTTGTAGACTTTCTGAGGATATTTAGGATCTAGAAAACCTAGTGGTTGAGACACATATACATCCTCATTAATTTTTCCATAAAGGAAGGCACTTTTCACATCCATTTGATTGGACTATAAACCCATGTATGAGGCAAAGGATAATAAAAAGATCTCTTATGGCTTCATATTCCTGCCGGAGCAAAAACCCTCATCATCAGTATTCTCCTTCCTCTTGCTATGTCCTGAGCAACTAAACCCTTGCTTTATTTCTGTCATCAACTCCTCTTTATTCTTCTTATTTCGATAACCCACTTTGTGCCAATAGCCTTCTTCCCGAAGGCAGATCTACAAGGATCCAAACTTTCTGTATCTCGAACTGCAGCAATTCTTCTTGTATAGCATCAACCCAGCTTTCATCTTCAAGCAGCTCTTTAATCTTCTTTGGGTTTCATGTTATGACATGAAACAAGCAAATTAAACCAATGATGCTTAGTCATATGGTTAGTTCTCTTGACTTTGAACATAGCTAACAAAAAAAGATGAGCTCAAGAACTGGTATTTACTTTGCTTCTTGTTTGAACTGCTGAGGTTGGATCTCCTAGAATAAGAGCTGAAGGATGAGAGGAATGAATCCTTGATGTGGGAATTGGGACGAACATTACATAGTTTTCAAGTTGTGAAGTCAGCACTGCACCCTCATCATCCATAAGTTGATAGTAGTAAAGATACCATCAGTGGAATTTTGATAAATATCCTCAAGAGGAGGTATTTCTGAATCATCTTCTTCAGGATTTGTTGGATCAGAAAGAGATAGTCCCTCATGAGGACTGGCAGTACTAACTGGTATGCTAACAGTATTAACTAGGTTAGTACTGCTAGCTTTAGCTGGTGTGCTAACAGTACTAAAAATGTTAGTACTGCTAGGCTTAGCAGCTCCTTCTTGAATAACCAAGTTCTTAGTTTCTTGTGCAAACTTCTTCCTGAGAGCTTCAGCTTCCTCATTAGCCTCCTTTTCTTGCCTCTTAAGTCTTTCAAGTTCATCCATAAAGACTTGTTCTTCCTCTCTTGGACCTTCTCTCTTATCATCTGTTGTTAATACAGGAGTGATTGTTGAAGAATAAGAAGGCCATATTGGCAGTACAAAGCAGTCTTGAGCAGATTCATCTTCTTTTTCAGAATCCCCTGCATCAATAATGTCTTCTGTACCTGCATTTTGGTTAGCTTCTTGTTGACCTGCATGATGGTTAGCTTGATTCTCTGATCTAACAGGATGATAATTCATAGAATCAGTTAAATAATCAAGATCAAAAAGCCAAGTTGGTCCTTTCCCTGCAACATTTGGTTTGTTCTCTAAGAAGGTGATGTGCAGGTTTTCTTCAACTCTTTTGGTTTCTAAATTGTATACTCTAAAAGCCTTGCTTTGTAGAGAATACCCAACTAAAAATCCTTCATCTGATTTTCCAGCAAACTTGCCCAGGTGGTCAATGGTATTCAAGATGGTCACATGGCACCCAAAAGGTCTTATATAACTTATAATTGGTATCTTACCAGTTATTAAACTCATAATGGTGTCTTATTATGAAGCTGGTCACTAATACCCTGTTTAGAACATAATAGCTGTACTAAACTACTTCAAGCCCAAAAAGTGTTAGATAAAAATGATCTGCAAAGCATGGTCCTTGCAGCTCATAAGGGTCCTGTTCTTTCTATCAGCCAACTTCATTTTGTTGTGGCAGTTCTGGACATTTCTGTATTACCTCTTGACCAATTTTGACCACAGAATTCAATAACATCCCTGTTCTTAAATTCTGTACCATTATCACATCTAGTTAGGTTTTAACTTTTTGATTCATTGGTTCTCTATTGTCTTTTAATGTCCTTATGGATTGCACTTGTTTCATTTCCTTTGTTCGTATGAATAATTACCCAACTAAATCTGCTAAAATCACATCAGTGATTTCAAGGCAATTGGTCTTATGGTTTAAGCCTCTTGAACAGTTGGTGATTGTCTTAAAGACAAATCCATAGAGAAGTTGTAAAAGTGTAGCTAATGTGAGCTTTCTGTGTGATGCCATACTACAGGATTAGTGCCATTTGTGTTGCTAGTTCACATTCTATATAGAACAGTCAGTCAACAACTACTGACCCAGCACGCAACTACTTATTTCAAAAGATCATCAGTGCTGGATCATTTGGAAAAATCTTTGTAGGTAGTATACCTCTTACACAGGTTTCCTTTAAAAGTTTGTTTTCTGGTTTTTGTAATTACATGAACATAACCTCCTTTGCCAGTTGTTATATTCATCTGTTTGTAGATTTTCATGTATTATACTTGCCTTTCTCCAGGTATGCCCCCCCTACGATTATTGGGAGAGTTTTGGGTTTACACCCACCACCTCACCCCCCACCCCTTATTACTTATTGTTGTTGTTCGGGGGATTTTAAGTAAATACTTGATTTTCATCAGGTAAACTTAAAACTACAGATGAATAAAATAAGCCATTCAGGTGTCAGTAAACAGAACCTTGTTCTTTTTGTCACATATTTGTGACACAGAAAAGAGATTGAAATGCTGAAGTTTTCCCTTTTTTATTTTAAAGCATACTATCCTCAAAAATCTAATCTTACATGTTTTATTTTTACCTATTTATCACAGTGATATAACCTTTACTACTTCCAAAGCACAGTGGCCACCATTAAAGTCTTAAAATTCTGCAAGGGTAGGCCTTGTTGCTAGTCATGTGTGCCTTTGTAGAACATCCAATATCAACATTTCCTTATTTCTTCTAGGGCTATTTGTGGGATAATTACTGCATTTAAAGATGAGATTAGATTCTACTTAGGGACCCTTAAGCTGTTTGGGCTTGAGTCTGCCTAGTGGATCTTTGAAAGTGTAACAATTTCTAAGATTGGATCCACCATTGTATTTGGAGACATTGTGCCAGTTGTATCTTTGTGGTCTCCAAATTTCAACGGCTGAGGCGCTTAATTAGCACAGTCTCCCTTTTTCCCCAACAGTACAAGCTGCATTCACCTTTAGAGGCATTAACTTTTTGTTTTGAAAAATCTGTTTAAGTTCTGTTGTCTTTTGCAAAGGCTTTTGAGGATGATGATATGAGTTTTGTAAAAAAATTTTTGAATGGTCTAACTATATTCACATATTATTAGGGGCTTAACAGTATTAACTTTCCATGGCTTAGTACTGTTTAAGTACTGTTGTTCTGTTAAACTTTGACTAGCAGTACCTAAAATATTTTTGTTATATGCTAGCTTTAGAAGTATTAACTAGAATTTTACCAGTTCTAGTTAGTACCGCTAAAGGAACAAATTGGTTTTATTTATTTACTCTTTGCACATTATTCCAACCATTGTTTAAGTTAGCCTTTTTTGCCATCCTCTTCTCATGAAAATCACAATCTCTAATTAAATGATTAAGACTACCATATACATACAATGCTCTTACCAGTAAACAACATTACACACTCTGTCTTATTAACTTTAGGTTTTTGACTATGTGTGAATTGATTCTTAACAGTTTCCCTAGGAGTTTTTACTTGCTTGTTAGCAAAACTAGGTGTTTCTTGTTGTTTTGTTGGTAGAGATCACACACTATCTTACATATCTTGATTTCATGTACTCCTGAATGATAAGAGCATCGACCAGACATTAGGTTGGACATGTCTACATTAAGATTCATTGACAACTGGTTCAAACACTAATTCAGAGGGTTCTGCACTAATGTTAGTTTCATAGTGTTATCCAAATTCAACCCTTGATTGTGGATTCAGATTCATAGGTTGGTATGTTTTGGACCATATGTAAACTCTAGAATATTACTTATCTACATCATGTCTTGAGGCATGTTCTAATTCCCTGTCATGGCGTTGGGGGTACAACATGCATTCCTTCCACGTCAACAAAACCTATCATATAATGGTTGATTTTCTATCCTCACTCTCTTTAATTCATAAAAAACACTCTGCATAACTTCATTTTCAGAGATTAAAATTACCATCATATCTGTGATTCCCCATACCCAAAGCCCAAACTTATCGTTAGAACTCATTTAGGTATATTAGCAGTTTTACTAAGATTCTTAGAAGAATTATGCCCATTTTTCTTACTTTAGCCTTTAATCTTCTTTTTCTTTTGAGCTTCTGTTAATAATTTCTTTATGGTTGTGAGAACATCCGTTTTTTCAATCTATATCTTTTTTCATAACTTTATCTTTTGTTCTTACCAAAGTTGGGTCCTTGTTGATGAGAACTAACTGTGTTTACTTTCTTTAGACCTGAGCCCCCAGACCACCCCCCCGCCTAATATGCCTTTATTCTATGCTTGCATACTAAGTTGTTCTCTCTAAAACATCATACAGTTTTTTAAGATTATCATAAGTTCTTTACACCTTATTTGACCAAAAAAAAGAATTCCTTTGTGTCTGAGTCTGAGCTGTTGCAAGCATCAAAAGCATAATCTCATCTACTGAATGATTTGTCCAATCCACACCTTCTCCATCAATTGTCACCAATGCTTTAGAATCCTCCTTCTGTCCAGTTCTGCTCCCATCCTTGTTTCCAGAATTCCATGCATCCCTCCTCCTGTTATCTTGAGTTCCCTTGATTCTACACTCTCTAGCAAAATGCCCTATTTTGTGGCAATTGTAGCATTCCACTTTGGTTTTATCAAAGCCAACATGTTCTTTTGCATCAAATTGTAGCTTTCTACCAGTCTTCTTGTAAAACTTTTTCATTCTCATTGAGATCATGGCCACTTGCCACTTCAAGTCCATTTCTTCAAGGTCATATTCATCAATCTGTTCCAAGTCCTCATGATCCAGTTGAGGGCAACTTGATTGATTAGCAAGTAATGAGTATGATGAAGTTTGTTCATACTTTGAGTTTTGACCAGAAAGATTAGGAACACAATAAGCGGTACTAACTTCATTAGTACTGCTAGTGTTCTCAAAGACAAAAGCTACATTTTGCGGGGTAGAGGATGATGCAGTAGAGCCTTTTATATCACTCTCAAAGAATATTAGATTATTGTACAATATCTATCAAAAACTTGCTGTACACTCCTGGTTTGGTCCTCATGATAAAGGAGACTTGTGACCAGGCAGAAGGTAGAGATCTTAGAAATTTTTGATTTGCATCCTCAGTAGATACACCTGCTCCATGAATCTCTAACTGACTCAGGAGACTTTGGAACCTGTCATAGCCTTTGTGAAGCCCTTCTGTGTTGGATACAAAGAATCCTTCAAACTGTTGCTTCAAGATATACTTCTGCATTTTCTTTGGAATTGTCATTTCTCCACCAAATTCCTAGATTTTGATGGACATATCCCACATCTCTTTTGCTTCAGTCTATTCTTATGGACTTAACAAGTTGATCTTTTGGTAGGGCCATAAGCAAGGTGGTTCTTGCTTTTCTCTTTCTTTCTCTGGCTAGAATCTCTTCTGCAGTTCTAGGAGGCAAAACCTTAATTTGTCCTGATCCTGTCATGTAGTGAATTGATAACATGACCATTCCTATTTTGTTTACTCCTAGAATTGGATTGGTCTTGTATGGCCAAATTACGTGCTCCATTTACTTTGAACATATATCATATTCTCCCTTTTTAAGAATAGGCAGCTTGAGGGTTGATACTCTTATGAGGAGTTTGTTGGGTGTTGTTGGGTTGGTGTTTGTTGATGATGGTAGAGGTGGTGGTGTGGTGGAATTTCATCTTGTAGATGGCATGCATGTTTAGTTTTGAAGGTGGGGTTTTATAACTGGATATTAGATGTTCTTCTTATTCAGAGTTTCTCACAGCTTTATGATACCACTTTTGTGAGTCTCCTTGTTGAACTGATCTCTGCAGCCTAATTAAAGGATGATAGCAGATTTATAAATACATGTTGACTCATGTAGAAACAATGATTATGAATTTACTATGTGTTAATGCGGAATCTTATAACAAGTATCTAAGAAAAACAATGAAGAACTCAAATATAATTCTATTAATATCGCTCTTGTATGTTTCAGATTTTTTAACTAACTATTGAGATATGATTTTGCTATGAGATATCTTGAGGTCGTGTATCTAACTATGCCAATAGGAATCCTTTTATAGAACAAGGATAAACCCTAACAGGCTTACAAAACGCGTACATATCTTTTCCTAAAATATCTCATACATATCTCTTAAACGGTACTAACTATTTTCTACTATCGGTACTAACTAACTGATCAATACTTAACATTTTGTACTGTCGGTACTAACTATAACTATCAGTAGTAATTATTTGTATTGTCGGTACTATGTTAGGAAAACATAAATCCTAACACCATGGTTTGAAACAATTGGGTATGGGATAGCTATTCCTGCCAAAGGGACTCTCAAAAAGAGTCTTCTTCTTCTTAGGTGGAGGTTACTAATGGCAAAAATTATCCAATGCTTAGGAGGTAAAACTAGAGTGTCACCAACAAGATTGCCATTATACTGTATAGTCTTTAGCAAATCGGTATCAACATTGACTATGCAGTTTATCTTTTGGGAAGACTTCATCAATTCAAAACTGAACAACGAAGATAGGGAGAAAAGGTTGTATATACTCTAGATTTCTATCCTTATTGATGATGCACAAGATGAAGGAAGGCTATGGAGATGAAGAACTCACAATCTACCCCTCTCAAATCTTCAGTGTCAATAATTAGGCACTGAAGCCCAACCAACCTGAAGAACCTCTCTTCACATACCACATGTTAGCTATCTAGCTGCAGTGCAGCTGAGCCAGTGGCATTTAAAGCTCCCAAACCCTCTTCTAAAGTTGAGAGGGTTCCTAAGGCACAAAGCCTGGGAGCTCAACTGGACTCAAGAAAGGAATTCACTTCTTTAAAACAACCATCTGATGGTCCAGCCAAAGAAGGCAACAAATAGGAGGGTCCTCACCCTATTGTAACACCCCTAAAATCACATCGCCATCGGAATAAAAATACCACTTGAGGTGCTACTTCATATCATAAAGTACAAGTTACATAAAACGACTCTAAGTGGGACGTTTTAAAAAGTCAACCATTTGATAATTTTTATAAAATATCAGAGTTACAATAGGTTCGATTTGAAATGTAATAGAAAACATTTACAAACGTTTGTCGAATGGTACTCAAATTATAAAGCCTTTAAAAATATTTATATCCGCGCGACTCGAATGCTCCAATGCTCAAGCTAGCAATATAATAACCTCGAGAAAATAAATGCAAAAAACGTCAAAACATTAATGTTGGTGAATTCATAGGTCTAAGTAAAAGCAGTATTGAAATTATTCAAATAATATTTCAGTAAGAAAAGTAGCATTACAATATTTCAAAGTATTATTTCCAAAATTCAAGTAGTGATTCAATTTAATCGGTAACGTTCAGTTGATTTTTATCTTCGTTGCGGTCTGTAGACAGGAGAAACAAAATTCACCCTAGTCTAAATGAAAACATATATTATTGCACTAAGCTCTGACCCCCGAAACCTTTAACTGGTTTGTGCCCTTTACTTTAATAGGTTGTTTGCCAAAACTCCTAACTGTCCTCACCATGTTAAATGCACCATGGCCAATTTGTGACCAGAAATTCAAGGCGGGGATTGTCAATACCGATAGATCTACCTACAACATTCGCGTTTACCCCTACAAGGTAATTAACGGTTCATGATAAAAGGGACTTAATTGGCATTGTGGTAACCTAGGCAATAATATTCAGGCAACAATCTGGATAGCATACAATTTGAAAGCATTTATTGTCACAATTTAATACAAGTTGTATGTGTTTAATAACTCTAGGTTTTCATCTATTGAAATTCAACGATATTCAAAATCATTGTAGTAAGCAATAATGCTTTAGTAAATGCATGAGTAAACAACCCCCAATGTATTAAAAGTAATGTAGTAAGCAGTAAAAGCTTAGTAAAACTAGTCATGTATCGGCTTTTGTAGTAGCCAAACTCCTCTCAAATCATGAGTTGACTTGGTAAAACGTGCATGATATTCTAACCCGAAAAATATTTTATGAAACCATTAAAAGGAGAAAGGTCAGGGCTATGAAACTCACCGAGAAGAATGAAGTATCGAACGAAATTAACAAGGATGTGAGAACGGCGACAACGTCTCACCCGCGACCTATAATAATGGTGCGCGTATAAGAATATGTTTATAAGAAAAATGCATAAAATGCATAAGTATGTAAAATATATATATTTTGATATATATGAAATCCTATATCGTAGAATCTATGAGTGCGCCAAAATTACTTATTTATTCCTACTAAAATGATCCGCCTTATGTTTAACTCCAATTTAACCCATTCGACTAATATGTAATTTTAATGAAAATTACCCATTTTGACACGAATCTACCACCGACCGGGTACACTGCCCGTTAAAGTGTTGTTTTTGGTTAAGTCGGCAAAATATAAATTTAAAACTTGAACTATCATAAATAAACACCACACAACGACACATCAACATCCTCCTCAACACAAACAATAAGGTTTCTCTTCTATACCCAGACCACACCAACAAAGACACTTTCAAATGTGTTTCTGATTTCATTTCCAAGTGCTGCCTTAGAGAACCGTTTACCAGATCCCTAAACATGTATAGGGAAAACCCAGCCAAGTTTTGGTACTCAGCTAAAGCTCTTGAAAACTCTAAGGGTATGTTTGGTTGGGGTATATTTGGGGAAATTCATGGCATTTGCATTTTAATTTCCCCCAAATATTGTGTTTGGTAACACAAATGAGAGAATTTAAAATTACATGAATTGTCAAAATGAGGGGAATCAAAATGGCTTCAAAAAGTGAGGAATTTTCATTTACTTGGAAACATTTTTTATAAACTTTTTTTCTAGTTGTTTTTATTATATTTTTTCTTGCTTTGTTGTTTTTTTAAATCAAAGGATATCCGTCATTAGGGGTGTTAGTCGGGTCGGGTTGGTCACGTTCGGGTCGGGTCAAAGTCGAGTCAAAGTTAAAAATTTCATGCCCGAAACCGACCCTATTTCAATTCGAGTTAGTAGGATTCGTATCAATTCTGGTCAGGTCAACTCGGGTCGGTCCGTCTGGGTTCGGGTCAACCCGGATATGAGTAAAACGTAATAAAATTGCTTTTTTACTCGTTTAACTAGAAATTTTATAAAATTTATATTAAAAAAGATATTTATTTGAGGCAATCGGGTCGACCCAAAACCGAGTTACTAAAAAAATTCAACCCGATACCCGACCCTATTTAGTATTTGGGTTACTCGGGTTGACCCGAATGAATTTTTTACCCGCGTAACCCGACCTAAATAGGCTTAATCAGGGTCGGGTCGGGTTTTTTGACACCCCTATCCGTCACTCCCTAAAAATTGCAATAATAAATATAATGACAGATTTCAAAATATTATGAATTTCTGTCAACCAAAAACATGCGTAGGCATTTAAAATTCCAGAATTTTTAATTCTCAAGAATTTAAATTTCCTATAATTTAAAATTCCGCAATTTCAAATTTGGGAACCAAACGCCACCTAAGGTCTCTTTCTCTGTCCCCACTGGTGGTATTTATGGCGAAGTATGGGTAAACACCTTTAGGAATGCTATTGGTGCACATTACCTTCCTCACTCTAGAGAATATGTTGCACCACCGTCTATTGACATAGTTAGGCCATGGTTTGAAACAATCGGGTATGGGGAAACTGTTCCTGCCAAAGGGACTCTCAAAAAGAGTCTTCTTCCTCCTAGGTAGAGGTTATTAATGGCACAGATCATCCGGTGTTTAGGAGGTAAAACTGGTGGTTTTGATCAAATTACCAACAAAGATGCCATCATACTGTATAGTGTAGCAAATGGGATCAACATTGACTATGCCAGTATCTTTTAGGAAGACATCATCATCAAACTAAACAAGAGACATAGGGAAAAAGTTGTACCTTACACTAGATTTCTATCTCTATTGATGATGCACAAGATGAAGGAAGGTTATGGAGATGGTGAAGTAACACCCAATCCCACTCAAGTCTTTAGTGTCAACAATTGGGGCTCTGAAGCCCAACAAACCTGAAGAACTTCCCTTCACAGACCACATGTTGGCTATCTGTACTGCAGCTAAGCTAGTGGTATTTAAAGCTCCCAATCCCTCTTCCAATGCTGAGAGGGTTCCTCAAGGCACAACGCCTAGAGCTAAACCTAGACACAAGAAGTATCCAACTTCTTCAAAACAACCCCCTGTGTCCAGCAGTGAGGCAACCAAAGGTGGGTCTTCCAAAGCATCCACTGGATCCAAAACTGGCCATTTAAAAAGAAAGAAATAGTCCAGCTCGGCCATGGACTCCAACCCAAGCCAGACTTCAGCTTCCACACCAGTGGTTGCTGAAATGCATAAAGAAGACCAGCAAGCAACTGGTGACCTAACCTCTTTAGGGGTCACTAGTGAAGAAAGAGCCGACCCTCAGCTCAATAGTGGTATGTCAGCATTCAATTTAAATGAACCTATTTTTTCATCATCTTTCATTATTCACTCTGAGTCTGCATCAGGAAATAATGCTTCAGCAGTTTTCACAGCTGAAGCTGATCCTGGAAAATCTGCTCCTAGTGATTTTATACCTCAACAACAGGGTATGAATGAAGGAACCAAAAACAATTCATACGATCACTTATTTTCAGGTACTGACCCACATGTTCTTGTAGACAAAACCCAATCTGTTAGTGAAGGGTTGAAAACTGTCCTCACTCAACCCATAACCAAAAAAGGGGCCAGCTCCATTGCTAGACAAGTTAAAGAAAGCTGAAGCTGAAGCTGCTCTCCTTAGAGCTCAACCCTCCTTTCTCAACATGGGACATCTCAATGAGCTTCTGGTAAAGTCTTTACAAACTGAATTCTCAAAGATTATATTTGCTTATGACTTTAGTAGCTCACTACCAACTGAGGTGAAGGAACTCCCCTCCAAGTTTAATGAACTAACTGAAGAAGTAAAAGGCCTAAAGAAACAAGTTCATAATTTGGAAATTGAGCTGCCAGGAGAATTAAAAGAAATTCCCACCAAGCTGGAAGACTTTACCAAGACTGTCACCAAGTCTTACATCCCAGGTCGCTGAACTAAAGACACTTCAGTGGGAACTCCCAGCAAACTTTCTTTCAGTACCAACACAAGTTGAAGTGATTCAGACTAAACTTAAAATCTTGGATGATCTTCCAAGTTTACTCCACAAAGTCACTAATGCCTTGAATCAGTTTGCCCAGGCTATTTCATTAAAGAAAACTGAAGATAACAATGTTCCTTCAGCAGGCCAAGATGGCACTCAACCTGCTGAGGGGGAGAAGAACACAATTCAAACCACCATCTCTTAGTTATTTCAAAGAAAAGCTGCAAAGAATGCAAACCTGACCAAACAACAATCAAACCAACACCACCACCTACAACACTAATCATTCCTCCAGTCATCATAACCACCACAACTCAAATGCAATCTCCCTTTTTCCAAAGTCCACCAAAAAGCTCCTCTCAATCTGAGGGGGAGCATATCAAGAAAGACAGGGGCAAAAAGGCCTTGTCTTTAGAGGAGGCTGAGAAAGTGAGTACTAACAGGGATTCTGATGATGATGAAACTCACGTGACTGGGTATATGGTTGAATCCTCCAGAATAAAGAAAGTAAAGAAGTTTGACTTTGTCATTGAATATTGGAAACATATTCATCTAACTGAAGAACAAATCAATCAACAAAATAAGATAGAGGAAGAGGCCAAAGTTGAAGCAGCTAAACGTGAAAATAAGGTAAGAAAAGAAGAACTAGTTGATCTTCTTGGTCCAGAGGTGGTGAACAAGTACTACAATGACAAGTTACAGTATGATAGATATTATGACAAAATTTTGAATAGAATAGCAGAATCAAGAATCACCAATTGTGATGTCTTGACAAGAAAGGGTCCAATTACACTTAAAGTGTACAGAGAGGATGGTACAAGTGAAATTATTCCTAATTTCAAAGCTAGTGATCTACACCTTGATGAATGGAAAGAAGTGATGAATGTGTGTCCCAACAGAACTGGAAAAGGATGGATAACCATCTATGACCATATACATACAAGAATGGACTACATTTACACAACTGAAGCAGAACTCGGTATAAACTTAGATATTCCTCTAAGTGAACAGGTTCCTTTCGACAAACTAAATGATCTTACAAAAAAGAAGAGAAAACATGCTGATGACATCCATGACTACTTCAAAGCAAACAAAAGGCTTAAGTCATCAGTTCAGTATGATCACGTTCAACTCCTACCATAGACAGGACTTTGTTACCATTTAAGACCTGAAAGATTTCCCAAATACAATGTTGTATACCGTACAAGAAATCTTCTTTGGACGTCATCAAGGTCCTGGGCTAGATGATCATGCCAGGACCTTCAGCTCCCTTCTACTCGCTGAAGTTGATAAGAGAAACCTAAACCCACTCAAGCAGATGAGAGTCATTGAGCAACTAAGGCAGTAGGATGTAATCTTTTGTAATAACTTTATCTTTTGAATATGTATTGTAATGAAAGTTAGAATGAAAGGTTATCAATTTATGTTGTTCAATGTATATCAGTAGTGTAAGAAGATGTTGTTTTACTCACTTACTACTGATTTAAAATTAGACTATTTGTATATTCAAATATGGGGAGATTGTTGGGTTCAGTTCCTGAGCCTTTCAGTCTTTCAGTAGATTTAAACATAAAATCCCCTAAGTATAAGTGAAGCTGAAGAGTGCTCAGCTTGAGACGCTTAAGAAAAGTTTCAGCTCCAGTTCTTCGGGTACTTAGAAGATCAAGATTATCTTTACTTCAGTTTATGAGGCGGTACAGAAACTGAAGAAGACCTTAGTAAGAGCTTCAGTCCAGCTTGGCTGACAATTATAAGCTGGACGATGTATATCTCCTTAACAGAAGTTGAAATGAAATGTTTCACTTCTAGAAGGTTTACAAGGCGAGAAAAAGATATGTTTTATGTCAAAAAGAATAAAGCAGATCTCCTTGGGAAAGTAACTTCAAAAGTTGGTATAGAAGTGCAACAACCTTTTTTAAAGGACTATACCTAGTACTAGAAAGCAAATGTGCATTAAATGGTAGTTCAACCACCCATTTAATGCTTTCCACGTAGTCTAGGTTAAACTTGTAAACCCTAATCCCTTTGCCTATAAAAGGAAAGGGATATTAAAGAGCTACCTCTTCTAATTAATGCAACACGCATTGAAGAGCTCTCGTATCTCTCAAACAAACTGAACATAACTGCTGAAGCTGAAGCTTTAGTTCTAGTCAAGTAGTTTGTTTTCTTACTCTTTTAAATTTGGTAAATAGTTTAAGTTCGAAGGAGATAACACCTCAATTGTCATTCAACCACCTTGCGATTCCGCACGCAAGGTGTGTCATAGATTCTTTATTTGATTCTAATAAGAACCTATACGTTGAAAAGTATTTATGTATGTTTTAAACTTGTTTTTTATATTGCTTTATATATATATATATATATATATATATATATATATATTAGTGGCTAAGCCCGCCCGATGGGTGGGCATGACTTGTAATTATTGTTTACATTTTTTCGTTTTGATAAATATTGGTTTTTTAAATTGTATATTATACAAAGATTGTTTTAAGCATAGTAGCAATGTTTGTCAATGTGTTTGTGTTTATGTAAGTGTTTTTTTATAATAAGCATAGTTGTATGGCTCGCCCGATGGGCGGGCTCGCCTTGTGAGTATCCAAAGAAAAAAAATTAAGAAACAGTTAATGGATTACGAAGAATATAAAATATTTATACAGTGAAAAACGAAAAAAAAGAAATGAATACAATTTTTATGCGGTCTTGTTTTATGAATATCGTTTACTAAAAATTAAGTAAAGGTAAATCAATTATATATCAATTTTTTTATTAAATGCATTAACAACATGCAAGAAATGAATGTTCCCGATGGGCGGGCGAGTTTCATGTGATACCTTGTTTAGTATTTATAATTGTTTGGCAAAAGTAGTTAATATGATAAGTATTGTAATAATATATAGTACGTAATGTTTATAATGATAAATACTTGATTTGTAATAAGTATTGTAATAAAAAATATAAGACAACTAAATAAAACATTGATTTAGGAGTGTTCATTGTTTTCGGTTATAACATTTTTTAGCTTGAGAATTTTTTTATGCTAAAATCTATTTAAATAAACGAATAATTAATTAAAATTATGTAATTTGAGTTTGGTTGGATTCAGTTTCATGTGAAAACAAAATTAACCAAATTAACCAAATAAACCAAACCAAATAAATCGAACAACCCGATAACGCTGAACACCCCTACATTGATTCATGAGAGGAATATTTTTATTTGCTTTGTTTTTTATTATCACAACCTTTAAAAGAGAAGCGGCCAAAAAATTAAGTTAAGGAAAATAAGTTATAAAACATACAAAGTTATTTATTGAATGCACTAAAAACAAAAAGAAAGAAACGTTTATCGATTATGAGAAAAATAAAAGTTACAAAGTATATTTTGTAAACACAAATGCGAAATAAAACCTCTGTGTACACAACGTTTGTACTTTCGAATAAGTTTTTTGTTTACATCCAATGGTACCCGGGATACACATGAGGATTCACGGCCCGTGATGGAAGCACTTCACTTGCAATCAATTCTAAACATGTTAGCTCCATTGGTGATGAGCATGTGCGATGTACCGATTTGACGTAGAAATCTGCACAAAATTTACGATAAAATTACGAATAAAAAATCATCATTTAATTCATGTCTTTGAACATGGGCTTTCAAAGATCCTGAACTATATCCAGAAAGGTACGATTTCTTAAGTGCCCATGACAAAATAGAGAAAAAAGTCATGTAAACAATTACACACACACTTGATTTATGTGGCACTAATACCATTATTAACCTTATTATTATTTGAGTTACCTTTATCATCAATAAAGATGACCAAACATATCTATGGCAATTCGTAACTTCTTCCTAAACATGTATGCATTGTGCCTATGAATCAAATCATCAAAATTAACCCTGAGTCCTTATCTAGTTCATGGCGATGATATCAAATATCATACTTCACACTTACAATCAACATCAAAAAAATAGAAATAAAGCATTTCATTTGGTCTACAAACTCTATTCATAAATAAGCAAAGCGGCCTACCAACACAAACACAAAAACTCACACAATAAATAAATGACAAGGTGTCTGGTATTGCGTTTCGCATGTGTGTAACTGATTATTGCGTTTTCAAGACACATAAAAGCGGTTTCTAATGTTTGGATATAATAACACTTATTCTAGTTATCTACATATCATATAATCAATTTTGGATACTCATGTTCAAAAGTAGCTAGGATAATATAGATATTTATATGTCAGTTTACATACAACTTCAATAAGCACATTTAAATAACAAAATTCTGCTACATGTTTCGTTACAGCTAATTATATGATTTTGATCATCACTTACATCACACAAACAATATCAAAATGCAACGTCGAACAACCTCCACATACTACAGTTATGCAACTATTTATCACGTAGCAACAAACAAAAAACTGAATATCCATAGAAATTGTAAATAATGACATAGTAAACAAACAAAGTAAGTGCACCTTAACATTTTGTCTCACGCCATCGCCTCCATGATATGATTATATTTGTACAATGTGCCTTGAATATGCAAGTCATACTCATATAGTTATATTTACTTATATAGTTATATTTTATATATCATTTATAAAGCTTATTAATTCCAAGGTAGATGAGAAGCAACAAATCCTTCTGCAATTTTTATGAATATATATCCAAAACTGGTTTTTAAGCCCTATGGTCTGATAAAGACCAAAAGCTTATTTCTTTGTCAAACATTGAAAACCATTTATTGCGTTATTCAGTTAAAATAAACAACTTCAAACACCGCCTCAATGTCCGTAACTACACGTTCACCATTCACAGCCAATGAGCAAATATAAATTTGAACGGTTGTTAGAGAAAACATACCTTCTGCATGAGGTATCCCGCAAAAGATGGTTTCAAGTACTTGGCAACACCTTCAGTGTGCCCTATGTGTGCAATGCCAAGGCATCATTAACATGCAAGTCAGCTAGTGACGCAAGCTTCTTTACAAATTCAGGATCATTCTTATCTTCCTTTTTATAAAACCTGACATTTTCAAGAAGCAAAACATCTCCATCTAAAATCCCGGCCACGAGTTTCTCAACCTCAGGACCTACGTAGTCATCTGCCATCTTGACCTGTTCCAAGATAAGGTGCAGACATAACACTTCAGTTAATGGTAAAGATAACTAATAACGAAACCCCAATTCGTGGTAAGAATCTCAAAAAATGAAAGCAATAAACTTACAGTGGGTCGAAACCTCTTCCCTTCAATGCCCATCTTAAAGAAGTACTCGGCTGCTGAGGCAAGCTTTGGCACATGTAATATCACACATCTGTTGTCTATTAAACTATAGGGTTTTTGGCTTTAAATAGCCACGTACTTTTCAAAATATACCCATATGGTACGTGTACTAAATTTATTATCCATATGGTACATGAACTTTATATTTCGTGTCAATATGGTACATTTATTACCGGCTACTTGTAAAACCGGTTACTTTTTAGGAAATTTTTTTTTAACTTTTTAAATATTATTTTTTTCATTATTTCGAAAAAAGTAATTTTTTTACAAAATTAAAAAAAAATCGCACTTTTTTAGAACTTAATTTTGTAAACAAATTTACATTTTTTTGTACTTTTTAAATTTAAAAAATATTTTTTTACATTATTATTCGTAAAAAATTTAATTTTTTTACAACTTTTTTTAAACAAAATTGTACTTTTTAAAATCTTAATTAAATTTTTTTTTTAAATAATCGAATTTTTTTTCTTACGGAATTATTTTTAAAGTTAAGAAAATTTTAAAAAATTAAAACATTTTTACCGTTTTCTTCGAAAAAATAAAAACATTTTTTTTTAAATTTTAAAAGTTAAAACAGTTTTTTAAAGTTAACCTATATGTTACCATCTCGTCTCCATATTTTTACAGGTGTATTTCTCACCTGTATGAGTAGATAACAAAAAGGGCTGACTTTCCAGAAAGCATGCCTCCGATGCTTATATGGCTGGATAATGAAAATGACTGAGTTCATCTCGTTGTTAAGGTCGGGTAATGGTACATATCGAAAAGTACCATGTTCACCCTATCTGTTTTCTATAATAAAAGAAGTAATATGTTAGTTATAATTATGTAAAATGACAAAAGAGATGTTTGCGGGAGGGACATACCGTGTTAGTTTTAGCAATTGCAGCAGGTTTTTGGGGGAGCTTCTTTAACCTGAAAATTTTAAACATAATCACTCAAAATAGATACCTCATCTAATATATTAGTAAATATGTCATCTAATATGGTACATATTACAATGTTTGAAGTAATATGTTAATTAGAATTAGTCTATTTTTTGTATTTTTTAAGCATAATTATTAGACGACTATTATTCAAAACATTGTTTTTTATGATAAATGACCCCAAATAATAATTATAAATCTTGGGCAAGAAGTGTTTTGGGGTCAACCATTGACCCTTACCGTAAACTTTTTATCATCCTGACAAATCACCCAACTCACACGTCTTTTCACTTCATCAGAATCAGAAAAGTGAGCCAAAATAGCTTAATACAAACACCACCTAAAATTGAATAACCTGCGTAACCCATCCATTTTGCCACTTCAACATGATATAAAACAACATACCTTGATTTAACTAAATGGTATGCAGAGAAAATATTTCAGCTACAAGTCTCACATGAGTGCTCCCATCTTTTGAACTTTCAGCTCGCATAGTAATGGAAGAACATCATCAGAAGAATACCTCTGTCTGAAGCATCTCTTCAGGTTTAAATGTACACTCAGAATATGTAAAAAGTTTCAAGTATGCATACATGTTAAGAACACAACGCAAAGCATTATATGGGACTCAACTTAAAAGTAGGGTGCCTTGTTTCTCTATGGATTAACTTCTCATGATCAGTCTCCTCTCAAATGATGTAGGAGCTGGAATTGGCCTCCTCTTTACAAAAATATTGCTTATCAGATTTGGGACTTTTAGTTGAGACGACTACCTGATAACAATATACTCAGTGAGACATTTGAAGACCATGAAATCATATGTAGTTCAAAAATCAAAAGGTTTAAAAAATGTACCTTATGTATCCCTTCTCTTGCCATGTGTAAATTAGAAACGAAACAAACTGCAAATAATTTTTGACGAGTCTCTCAATTCTCTTGGGATGAGCAACGCCTTTATCATCACGCGTACAAACAAAACATAGTCTGTTATCGCCATTGGAACTACTAATATAATAAAATCAAAAACAGAAACTAAATGATTTACATATAGACCTTGAGATGCAGCTTAATGGATGTTCCTCTAGGGATTAACTTCTCATGATCCGTATCTTGTCGAACGATGTCGGAGCTGGAATTGGCCTCCCCTTCCCAAACATATTGCTTATCATATTTGGGAATTTTTGTTGAGATGATCACCTGATTAGAATATACTCAATGAGACATTTGAAGACCATGAAATCATATATCAGAAACCAAGAAAGCTAGCTGAATAAAATCCGACACCAAATTGACCAATCAAATCCCTGTATGTACCAGCATCTTTGCTATCCTGTCAAATGTAATGGTTCGTGTAATTATATCGTCTTACAAAATGCTTCAATTTGAAACCTCATGAGTCAAAACAATATGTAATAGTAACAACATGTACCTTTGAAGCTTTTAGAAACTTGGCAGTTCACTGTAATCTTACGTGAGAGTAATTATTCCATTACACCTTCTTCACTTGGACCACTCATGTTGTCAAGATCAATTCCAAAACAAACTTTGAATATTGAGTCTGTCGTTGCTTTCATCATAATTGTCGCAGTTTAAATCAACATTCACACATTTTTATCGACAACGATTAATTTAGAAGATTGGAAATATAAAACATGGATAAACATGCAAATATAGGACACAAATTTAAGATATAAACATAACAAAAATACCAATTATCCATAATCGAAAAATAAATTGTTCAAACATCCCTTATCCAAATACTAAACACAGATCTACATGAAACTACTAGCTAAACGAAGTCCCATGCTCCTAGCATGTTGAGTAAGCTTTCCTTTAGGTAAAGCCTTCGTAAAAGGATCAACCAGGTTGTCATCTGTGTGAACTTTAAGGAATCTTATTTCGCCTAGTGCAATGCACTCACAAACATAATGATATCTCCTATGGTAGTGTCTGGCTCCTCTCTGAACTCCCAGTTCGTTAGCAAAATGAAGTGCGGCTGAATTATCGCAAAACATTCTAATAGGTTTGTTTATTGTTGGTACTATATCAAGCCCAAAAATAAACTTCCTAATTCAAACAGCTTCCATTGCAGCTTCCGAAGCAGCTATGTATTCAGATTCTGTAGCAAACATTGCAGTAGTACTTTGTTTGGAGCTCTTCCAGTCCACTGTGCCTCCATTCAAAATGAAGACATATCCTATTTGAGATTTTGTATCATCTCTATCAGTCTCAAATCTAGCATCGCAATAGCAATCAACTCAGAGTTCTGCTTCCGGATTTCCACCATAAACCAAAAACATATCGTTAGTATTTCTTAAATACTTAAGAATATTTTTCACAGCAGTCCAGTGAAGTTCACCAGGATTCTGTTGAAACTGGCTTGTTATGTTTTGCGCGAACGCAACATTAGGTCTAGTGCATCTTACATCATACATAATGGAACCCATAGCCGAAGCATAAGTTACATTTTGCATACGCTTTACCTCTTTAGGTGTTGAAGCACCTTGTGTTTTATTTAAGTCAAGTCTTTCTTGCATGGGGATATGACCGCGTTTGGAATTATCCATTCTATATCTCTTTAAGATCTTATCCATGTAAGCATTTTGACCAAGTCCAATCAATCGCTTTGACTTATCTCTGTAGATTTTGATTCCAAGAATAAATGTTGCTTCCCCTAAATCCCTTCATAGCAAAACACTTTCCAAGATAATCTTTTACACTATTAAACTTTGTATGTGATTTTCCCATGAAAATTAATGACATCAACTCAAAATGAGGAATGTAACATTACTCTCACTAGCCTTTTGATATACACATGGCTTATTAATATTTTGAGTAAATCTGAACCTTTTGATTTCCTTATCAAATCTTTTATTCCAGCTTCTTGATGCTTGCTTAAAACTATAAATGGATCTTTGAAGCTTGCATACTTTTCTGGGATGATTATGATCAACAAAACCTTCAGGTTGCACCATATAAATTCTTCATCAAGATGACCATTTAAGAAGGATGTTTTTATATCTATTTTCTATATCTCATAATCATAGTATGCTGCTATAGATATGAGAATCCTAATAGCTCTAAAGTAGCACGGTGATAGCATTTCTTCAGAATCAACCCATAGACTTTGAGTATAACCATTGCAACAAACAGCTTTATAGGTTTACAATACCATCCTGTGAGTCTTTTTCTTAAAAATTCTCCTTACTCCCAACAGTCCCTTACACTAGGAGAAGACGACCAGGACCCATACCATATGTGTCCATTATGGATTGTATTCCGCAATCATAGCAACATCAATCCACTTATTAGATTCAGAATCTAACATTGCGGCTTTATAGCTAGTGGGTTCATTAAGATCCCCTAGACTATACTCCTCTGCCTCTAGATTTAGACATAAATGATTTAGAGCTCGACGTGTCCTTTCAGACCTACGAATCGAAATCTCTTCCTCTTGAGGTGGTTCAAAACCTTCAACCTCCATAGGAATTTCGCTAGTGATTTCAGAAGGTGATGTATCTTCATCTTGAATTTCTTCAAGATCTATAGCCCTCCCACTGACTTCTTGAGTTATGAGATTTTTCTCAAAGAACTCAGCATACCTTGCAACAACTATTTTATTTTCAGGTGGGAAGTAAAAATAGTAACCCATTGTTTCCTTTGGGTATCCTATAAAGATACACTTAACAGATCTTTGTTGGAGTTTGTCAGGCGTATCCCGCTTCACAAGCGCCCCACATCCCCAGACCTTTAAGTAAGACAGATTTGGAACTTTTCCATACCATAATTCATATGGAGTCTTATCAACCTTCTTGGTTAGAACCATATTGAGAATGCGTGTTGCAGACTCTAGATCATAATCCCAAAAGGATAACGGGAGAGTAGTAAGATTCATCATAGATCGAACCATGTCGAATAAAGTACGATTTCTCCTCTCAGGCACCTCCATTGTGCTGTGATGTGTATGGAGGAGTAAGCTGCCTGACCAAATAACACAAGCTTAGATAAACTTTAAACTCTGGCTTATGTATTCGCACCTCGAACTGAGTCGAAGAAGCCTTGATTGTCTTCCCGAGTTGATTTCCACTTCATTTTAAACACTTTAAATTTTCAAAGACCTCATGTTTTAAGTTAAGAAGAATAAACATTAACATACCAACGACTATAATCATACCGTGAATGTAATGAAAAGCTAGCACCATTGTATTTTGACACATGTCTAGTGGACCACACACATCAGTATGTATTCATCCATAAAGATCATCGCCCTTTCGTGGCGATGAGGAAATGATATCCTTGTCATCTACCTGATAAACAAGATATGTAATAAACAAATGAATCATCATCTGTTGAATTTTAAAAGCCCTATCTGTTGCACTTTTCATACGTTTCTTACATATATGAGCAAGAACGGCAGAGCCATAGATAAAGTAGAGTCCAAATTATGTTTGGACTCTTTTAGTGCTAACATTATAAATAGAATTAACATTTGGTACAAGATTATGCATATAAGTTTTTCATAAATACCATTACTAGGAATAGCATTAAAATAATGAACATTATTCTTAGAAACTAAAATTCCAAAAACCGTAAAACGCGAGACAAATCCCATTTTCTACCACTGGAAAACTGAAACAACACCTCTAAGTATAAAGGTTTCATAATGACAATTGTCTAAACAAATCACAAAGCATTAGGCAAAACTAAGTCATAACTTCCAATAGCTTCTACTTGCGCACAAACACCATTGCCTACGTACAGATAGAGAGCTCCTTGTTTCAGCTTCCTTGCTTCTCTAAACCCTTGTTTTGTAATACAAATATTAGTACCACAACCAGTGTCATACACCCAGGATTTATTAAGGAAAGCAAATAATTATATCATGAATATACCTGAAGAACTGACAGAACCAACTTGCTTCTTTTCTTTAACAACTCAGCAAGATACACATGACAATTCCTTTTCCAATGACCCACCTCCTTGCAGTGGTAGCAGGCGTCATCCTTAGCTGGGTGCTTTTTAGCAGAAGGTTTAGGGTTTTTAGGCTTAGGGATATAAACTTGTTTATCCTTTCCCTTGGCCATTAGCTTTACCTTGCCTTTAGCTTTAAGCGATTTTTTATTGGCCTTCTGAATTTTACCACCTTTAATCATCATTACTTGTGGTGTTTCAGCCTTTTTATTTTTTTTTTTATGCTGTTGATAGATTATTTATTATATAATTAGGGGTTTAATTTCTTTTTGTTAGATGTTATTGAATTAAAATCATGGGTGCAATTTATGGTTTTCAGGGCTATACTTTGTGATTGTGATTCGAGACCGGATTTAGTGCTTCTTGAGATGCATATGTTTGAACAAATGGGATTTTGTGAACAACTTAATGTTTTTTGTGCTCAAAACGATCAAGGAGATATGACTTCTATTCCAAACGATACCCCAACGGTTGTAGATGATGATTTTTCAGATGAAGAAATAAATGTGGATGAGCTCGAGAGACGAATGTGGAGGGATAAAATGAAACTTAAACAGCTTAAAGAATCCTTATGTCAAGCTAAAGAAAACGTCAATACATCAAAACAACAACAATCTCAAGAACAAGCTAGGCGTAAAAAGATGTCAAGAGCACAAGATGGGATACTGAAATACATGTTAAAGATGATGGAAGTATGCAAAGCACAAGGTTTTGTTTATGGCATCATACCTGAGAACGGAAAACCTGTTAGCGGGGCTTCTGATAATCTTCGAGAATGGTGGAAAGATAAAGTTCGTTTTGACCGTAATGGGCCAGCTGCCGTAGCGAAGTTCCAAGCGATTAACTCAATTCCAGGAGAAAACGAGTCAACTAATTCAATCGGGCCTACACCACAAACATTACAAGAGCTTCAAGACACCACTTTAGGGTCATTATTGTCTGCTCTGATGCAGCATTGTGACCCTCCACAGAGACGCTTTCCGTTAGAAAAAGGGGTCCCACCACCGTGGTGGCCCACAGGAAATGAAGAGTGGTGGCCACAGTTAGGGTTACAAAAGGATCAAGGGGGGCCTCTGCCTTATAAGAAGCCACACGATTTAAAGAAGGCATGGAAAGTTGGTGTTCTGACTGCGGTTATCAAGCATATGTTTCCAAATGTGGCTAAGATTAGGAAACTTGTGAGACAGTCAAAATGTTTACAAGACAAGATGACGGCTAAAGAGAGTGCCACGTGGCTAGCTGTGGTTAACCAAGAGGAGTCGTTAGCTCGAAAACTTTACCCTGACCGATGCGAGTCTCTTGTGTCATCCGGTTGGAGTGGTTCGTTCGCTATAAATGATGATGCTGGTGAGTATGATGTTGAAGGTGGTCAACCAGAACCCAAATCTAACTTTGACTTGCAAGATATCAAGCCTAACAAACTCGGCATAGTCAACTATCAAGCAGTTAACTTTACGACAGACAGAAAGAGAAAAACACCTCCAACCAATAATGAAGTCGTTGACCACAAGATCTACACATGTGAGTTCTTGAAGTGTCCGTATAATCAACATTTTCACGGGTTTCTTGATCGGTCCGCAAGGGATAACCATCAAATGAATTGTCCATTTAGAAGCATTCCAACCGTTGGATTCCCTCGATTCCAACAGCCAAAGCAAGCTGCGGGGCCACTAATGCCTGAACCCGCCCCACTTTTTGATCTATCGGTTCTTGGAGTTCCTGAAGACGGGCAGAAGATGATCAATGATCTTATGTCGTTTTATGATACCAATGTTCAAGAAAACAACAATAAACCCGACCCCAGAAACTTATCAGCTTCAAATGATTTGTTTCTTGGTCAACAGAATATCGAATTTCCTGAAAACAACTTTCTCCACCATGGTTTTGAATCTAGCATAGCTCTTTCACAACAAGCTCACAACCTCAACCACATTCAACAAGACAGTTTCAAGATGGTGTTTGGTTCACATTTCAGTACAGATTATACGCAACCGAAGCAGGATGGGTCTATCTGGTTCTAGTTAAAACGAAAATCATCGGGCATCTGTAGAAGACGTAATGGTGTTCTGAGTAAGATGAACTTGTCTCCTTTAAGGGTAATTATATTAGATACTGCATAACGTATGTATGTAAACAAACGGGAATTTTGATTGATTCCTGTTTTGAATATTAGACAATGCCTGATGCAGAGATGGTTAAAACCCATATTCTTGAGATTGAAAACAAAGGAACTAGAGATGTTATATAAATAAATTGTTACTGTAGCTGGACTGTATCCCTTGTTGATCTCTCGAACCTGAGTTTTTCGTGTTTACATGGTATACTTCACATACAAGTTTAAGATTTAACTAGTAACTTGTCAATGAACAAATATACAATTTTCAGATATTTTAATCCTGCTCAGTGTTATATTCTGTAGGTTCTGTTTGTTTCTAATGTTCGTGGATCATTGGTTCGTAAGCTTGAAATTGGTGTATGTATTGGTTTTATAGTACAGCTGCTCCTCCTTTAGATCAAGCTAAATTTTATATGCAAGGACCATAGTCATCAAGATCAATAAGCTAGTGAATTTTACTTTGCCTCTACAAGTCTAAAGGGCGACTTTTGAATCACAAGTCATTCAAGAAAACGGGCTTCTACCCTTAGAACAATCGGTACGACGTTATAGGCCCTCGTGCCGACCTATAACACCGACGGATAACTCGAGCGACTATTCCAAAAATATCAACTTCAACAACAAGCTCAAATTTCCCAACAACAATTCTGTTAATCCCGAATTTTCCAACCCTAATTTCCCCAATAATTTCATCAAAACCAACAATCCAAAGTCGTAGAGCCGTCCTCACCCAAAAAAACGTGGCAAAAGCAAAGCCAAAAAACCTCAGGGAAAGAAAACCGAAATAACTCGTACGTCTTGCACTCAAACCGAAGAGTTAATTTTGGCGGAATGTTGGTTACATGTTTCCGAGGATCCGAACACAGGTCCGACAAAAACAATGAAACGTTTTGGTACAAAATTCTTGTAGAATACAATTAGCAAGCCACGAAAAATGATTGCATTGAGCGTTCCAATAACATGGCCGAAAAGTGGACCCTAGACCCTATGAATCGAGAAGTCCATAAGTAGAACTCGCTCTTCAACCAAACGGCGAGGATTAGTGGCGAAATGATGAAGATTTTGTTGGGATTTTAGATCTAATTAACAATTAAACATATCACGAGTACACAGCGGAAAGACCAAACACGTATAGAACTTATAATTAACAAGGGATTGAAGATGTGTACATTTTAGCAAGAAACGTTACACTGCTTTTAGCAATAAACGTTACACCGTATTCAATATATGCGTGTGTATAACACCACGCGAAACCACCAAGGATCAAAAGGATAATCCCTCTAAGTATTCACACACAATACGTTCTTACCAAACAATGTGTATGCTAGTGCTAGTAGTGTTTAAACCAAACGATCACTTCGTCTTTGAATCTATCAACACACGAAACACCTTCTTAGTTTAATCACAACAAAAACCCTAGAGGGTTGTTTGTTCGATCGTACAACAAGGAGGGGAGAAAAACCGAAACCCTTTGATGGGTTTTGGAGCCGGTCGAACAAAGAGAAGAACAAAAGAGAGATTTAGGGTTTTTTAGGTTTCAAGTTATGAGTTCTCAAAGACCCTAAGACCTCCTTATATACTCCTCTCAACTTGGCATGCAAGCAAAATCTCCCACCTCCTCATGAGGAGGTGGTTCGACCGGCATAAGGAAACAAGGGGCCAAACCACACCCTTCCTTTATTCGGTTTTTACATATTAGTCCCTCAAACCTTTTAACGACTAATATGTGTTTACGTTAAACATTTAACGATCGTTTGTTTAAAAACTAATTAATATACTACATTAATATATTAAATACATTGTTCTACATATTAACGTGTGTGTCCCCTTAGACTCGAATTATTCCTGGACATATATAATTTATATTTGTTCATATTCCAACAGCTCCCACTTAGACATGTATAAATTATATAATAATATTGGTAAGCGTCTAGCAACACGCTAATGCTCCCAGAAACATCCGAGTGTGGTTTCATAAAGATACGGACAAATGATTTATGAATTTACAATCCATTTGTTTCTGATACCATGTTAAAAATAGATATGGATCAATGTCATTCCATTATTTAACGATTCTGTTTCTCATATATGTAACTAATCTAGATTACCGAAAATCAATGAGACATATCTACATGAGTTTTCGGGTACGGCCATACACACATATGATTAATTCTACGAGGGACCCAGTGGCATCATTCTTTAACTATTGAAGGAACAAATTCTATATTGACTACAAGTGCCAAGTCATCATGTTTCAAAATCACTTCTAAAATAGCCCTTATTAGTTATCCAATTTTCAGGATAACTTAGACTAGATCAAGAAGGATTATCCACATATGCAAGACCTACTTGCATCTCAAGTCTAAGGATTTTATAAATAAAAATCATTTACAGGAATTACTTAATGATGATGATCCATAAAGTAATATTCTTGTTGTTGGAGAAATCTAATATTCATCTTATGAATATCATGTGAGTTTGGTGGACACATCCTTAATATCTACAATATCACCAATCACTCAGAATTGTCTTAATTTAACAATATTTCCATATTGTTAATCGACAACAGATTAATTTAGAATAATAACTATTATTATTTATGGATTTAAACATGCAAATATATGACATAATTTAAGATATATATAACAAAAATACCAAGTATCATTATCATCAAATAAATTGTTCAAACATCCCTTTTCTAAATACTAAACACAGATCTACATGAAACTACTAGCTAAACGAAGTCCCATGCTCCTAGAATGTTGAGTAATCTTTCCTTTAGATAAAGCCTTCGTAAAAAAGATCAGCCAGATTGTCATATGTGTAAACTTTAAGAAATCTTATTTTGCCCAGTGCAATACTCTCTGCGGACATAATGATATCTCCTATGGTATGACTGACCCTCACTGAACTCCCGGTTCATTGCAAAATGAAGTGCATCAAATATCGCAAAACATCCTAATAGCTCGTTTATTGTTGGTACAATACCAAGCCCTGAAATAAACTTCCTAATCCAAACAGCTTCCATCGCAGCTTCCGAAGCAGCTATGTATTCAGCTTCTGTAGCAGACATTGCAGTAGTACTTTGCTTGGAGCTCTTCCAGTCCACTGCGCCTCCATTCAAAATGAAGACATATCCTGCTGAAGAATTTTGTATCATCTCTATCGGTCTCAAATCCAGCATCACAATAACAATCAACTCGAAGTTCAGCTTCCGGATTTCCACTATAAACCAAGAACATATCTTTAGTATTTCTTAAATACCGGATTTCCATCATAAACCAAGAACATATCTTTAGTATTTATTAAATACTTAAGAATATTTTTCACAGCAGTCCAGTGAAGTTCATCAGGATTCTGTTAAAACCGGTTTGTTATATTTTGCGCGAACGCAACATCAGGTCTAGTGCATCTCATTGCATACATAATGGATCCCACAGCCGAAGCATAAGGTACATTTTGCATACGCTTCACCTCTTTAGGTGTTGAAGCACCTTGTGTTTTGTTCAAGTCAAGTCTTTCTTGCATGGGGATATGATCACGTTTGGAATTATCCATCTTATATCTCTTTAAGATCTTATCCATGTAAGCATTTTGACCAAGTCCAATCAATCTCTTTGACCTATCTCTGTATATTTTGATTCCAAGAATAATTGTTGCTTCCCCTAAATCTTTCATAGCAAAACATTTTCCAAAATAATCATTTACACTTTGTAAACTTGGAATGTGATTTCCCATGATGATTATGTCATCAACATACAAGATGAGGAATGTAACATTACTCCCACTAGCCTTTTGATATACACATGGCTCATCAAGATTTTGAGCAAAACCAAACTTTTTGATTTCCTCATCAAATCTTTTATTCCAGCTTCTTGATGCTTGCTTAAGACCATAAATGGATCTTTGAAGCTTGCATACTTTTCTGGGATGATTAGGATCAACAAAACCTTCAGGTTGTACCATATAAATGTCTTCATCAAGATAACCATTTAAGAAGGCAGTTTTAACATCCATTTGCCATATCTCATAATCATAGAACGCCGCTATAGATATGAGAATCCTAATAGCTCTAATGTCAGCGACGGGTGAGAACGTTTCTTCATAATCAACCCCGTAGAGTTGAGTATAACCCTTTGCTACAAGACGAGCTTTATAGGTGTGTACAATACTATCCATGCCAGTCTTTTTCTTAAAAATTCACTTACTCCTAACAGTCTTACAATCAGGAGAAAGATCGATCAAGACCCATACCATATTGTCTATCATGGATTGTATTTTTGCATTCATAGCATCGATCCACTTATTAGATTCTGAATCTAACATTGCAGCTTTATAGCTAGTGGGTTCATTAAGATCCCCTAGACTATGTTCCTCCGCTTCTACATTTAGACATAAGCGATTTGGAACTCGACGTGACCTTTCGGACCTACGAATCGGAATCTCTTCCTCTTGAGGTAGTTCGAAACCTTCAACCTCCATAGGAATTTCGCTAGTGATTTCAGAAGGTGTTGTATCTTCATTTTGAATTTTCTCAAGATCTACGACCCTCCCACTGACTTCTTGAGTTATGAGATTTTTCTCAAAGAACTCAACATACCTCGCAACAACTATTTTGTTTTCAGGTGGGAAGTAAAAATAGTAACTCATTGTTTTCTTTGGGTATCCTATGAAGATACACTTAACAAATCTTTGTTGAAGTTTTTTAGGTGTATCTCACTTCATAAGCGCCTCACAACCCCAGACCTTTAAGTAAGACAAGTTTGGAACTTTTCCATACCATAATTCATATGGAGTCTTATCAACCTTCTTTGTTGGAACCATATTGAGAATGCGTGTTGCAGACTCTAGAGCATAATCCCAAAAGGATAACGGCAGAGTTGTAAGATTCATCATAGATCGAACCATGTCTAACAAAGTATGATTTCTCCTTTCAGACATGCCATTTTGTTGTGGTGTGTATGGAGGAGTAAGCTGCTGGACAATTCCACAAGCTTTAAGATAATCTTTAAACTCTTGGCTTGTGTATTCGTCACCTCGATCTGAACACCTCGATCTGATCAAAGAGCCTTGATTGTCTTCCCGAGTTGATTTTCCACTTCATTTTTAAACACCTTAAATGTTTCAAAGACCTTATGTTTATGCTTAAGAAGATAGACATAACCATAACGACTATAATCATCCGTGAATGTAATGAAGTAGCTAGCACCTTGTCTTGACACATGTCTAAGTGGACCACACACATCAGTATGTATTATTCCAAAAAGATCAGTTGCCATTTCGGGACGATGTGGAAACGATTTCCTTGTCATCTTGCCTGATAAACAAGACACGCATTGATCAAATGACTCATCATCTCGTGATTTTAAAAGCCATTCTTGTTGCATCTTTTCAATACGTTTCTTACTTATATGAGCAAGACGATAGTGCTATAGATAAGGAGAGTCCAAATTATGTTTGGCTCTTTTAGTGCTAACATTATAAATAGAATTAACATTTGGTACAAGATCATGCATATCAATTTCATAAATACCATTACTGGGAATAGCATTCAAATAATGAACATTGTTCTTAGAAACTGAAATTCCAAAATCTGTAAAACACTAGACAAATCTATTTTCTACCAAATGGTGAACTGAAACAACACCTCTAGTTATAGAAGGTGCATAATGACAATTGTCTAAACAAATCACAAGGCCATTAGGCAAAACTAAGTCATAACTTCCAATAGCTTTTACTTGTGCATGAACACTATTGCCCACGTACAAATAAAGTGCTCCTTGTTTCATCTTCCTTACTTATCTAAACCCTTGTTTTGTAATAACAATGTGAGTACCACAACCAGTGTCATACACCCAGGATTTATTAGGGAAAGCAAATAATTTGATTGTGAAGATACCTGAAGAACTGGCAATGCCAACTTGCTTCTTTTCTTCAACAACTCAGCAAGATAAACAGGACAATTCCTCTTCCAATGACCCACCTCCTTACAGTGGTGGCAGGTGTCATCCTTAGCTGGGTGCTCTTTAGCAGAAGGTTTAGGGTTTTTAGGCTTAGCTTTACCCTTGCCTTTAGCTTAAGCAATTTCTTTTTGGATTTTTGGATTTTACCACCTTTAATCATCATTACTTGTGGTGTTTCAGCCTTTTTAGGTAAACCCTTTTCATACTCAATGAGCATAGCATGTAGTTCACCAATTGTCTTCCCCATGTTATGCATATTGTAATTTCTCACAAATCCAGCAAAATCTTTAGTGAGGCCATTTAAGATAAGACCAACAGTAAGATCTTGTGGTAGCACATAACCGAGATGTTCCAGTTGGTCTACATATCCTTTCATCTGTAGAACATATGCAGCAACTGATTTACCCTCCTCTTGTTTGCAAGCATGGAAAGTTTGGATTAGGTCAAACCTCTCCACTCCAGCTTGTTTCTCAAACATAGATTTAAGCTCCTGAAGCATCTCATAAGGTGAATAATTTTCAAATTGTCTATGAAGTTCAGGAGTCATACTACCGAGCATAAGACAAGCCACCTCATTATATGCATCATATATTGCATTCCATTCCGCCAGCACATTTGCTGCGGAATCGGCTGCAGGAGCAGGGGGAATAGGTTGTTCAATGACAAACATTTTCTTTTCAACTCTCAAGACTAACTTAAGTTGACGAAACCAGTCATTGAAATTATTTCCAGAAAGTTTTTCTCTTTCAAACATCGACCTGAAAGCCGAATGGTTTATGTTTTGAACAGGGTGTGCCATCTACAAAACATAGTTAAAGTTCAAGAATTAGTATTTTCGATAATACTCCTTGAAGAAAATTAACTACCCATGTTTAATCAAATAAACAATTAATTTTCTAAAGGCTAGGATCCTACTTGACATACCACCACCACATCAGTTGATCTGCTAGTGATGGTGTATTCAAAAGGTAATTGACGATCAATAATTACCGCCGGTGCAATTCCTAAAACCATATGGGACTTACTTTATTACAATAATATACTAGTAAGCATGTTTTATCCCATCTATGCCTCGAGTTTAAGGTCTCACCAATAAACCGATTAAGTCGTCCAATCAAAAACTGTGATTATGTAACACTAACGTCTCACGAAAAAGTGTATAATCACCTTGGGATTACGATCTACATACGTCTCACGCATAGTAAAAAGCATCTACAAGTGTTTTTACAAATTGGATGGCAATAACTTATTTAAAAGGGTATGATATTTGTCGTGACAAATATGTACGAAGAAGCATGCATACATCTTCGTATCATAGATTTTAATAAAAACTTTACTCAATTAAGTTATTTATTATGGTATCACATATTTTCTATACATCTAATGTATAAATAGTGTTACCTTTTTAAAATTGACGATTCAACGTGTTTTCAAAATATAAAGATTTTATGTTTTATCGCGGGAAAAGATTAAAGAATGGTTAAAAATCATTCAAACCCTAGACCATTTGTGATTTCCTAAATAGTATACAAGGTGAGGAAACTACAACGTAGTCAGGTATTATAAGGTAATGGTGTCTACAAGACCGAAGTCTTGATGAGTCTCCCCGAACCTTATCCTTGCAACTAAGTAGTACTTTTGAAAATTACGTCATTGATAAAAATAAAAACTTTAATTTTAAAACACATTATAAACTATTAATTTCAAGTCTCGTCGTGGGAAACCCGAAGGCCATGATTATCGGATGTAGGCCGAACCCAAATTGACACATAAGACTTCAATTAATAGTCCATAATAGATCTTATTTCATAATAATTAGTCATGTTTATATTTATTTTTTCGAAAAACCCTTTATTTTCTCACAAGTCAAACTTAAAATAAAACAATATAAACACAAAACTAATTCACATAACAATTATTCAAAAATAACACTTAACAATTAAGTCATGCAAATATCAAATATGATCATAATTATCTAATAATTAAAACATGTATATATCCATATAAGGCTCCTTCGTCCAATGACTCCGACCACATCCATCGACATAATTGATTGCGTAAGCCATATACAAATAGATACCACATAGCACATAAAAATTTTAATCAACTTTTAGGCCCCATTAAGACATAGCCAAGGTCTTCCCTAGCTTTTAAAGTCGTGGATCGAAACCACATAAATTTAATTTCTATGTTTTAATTCTTGATCATCATTATGGCATAAAACTTAACAATTAACAAATTCATATCTAATATCCTCCCATGATAAATTGCATATTTATGTCAATGGATGGCCAAACGCTAACAATTAATTTAAACATAAAACCGATCAATTTACAATTAAACATATCAAGTTTTATCCATAAAATTGCATACAACCTAGAATTCGTCTAATTAATTTTTATAACCAATAATGATTGAATCTTGATGCACAAGGATCGAATCTTGATGCATAAAATGCCCAAAGGGCTTAAAAAATTAACCAAAAACCCTAATTTTGTCTAATTTTATTTACTTGTAATTACAAATTTTACACGTTGGCTCGTGATGCCATTGTTGGGATTTTACGTCTATTTAACCATTTAAATATATTACGAGTATGCAACGGAAAGATAGAACACGTATAGAACTTATAAGTAACAAGGGTTTAAGAACTTGCGTACCTTTTAGCAATTAACAAACGCCGCCTTAAATTCACGCGTAACCACCAAGGATTAAAAGTATAATCCCTCTAAGTTTACACACACAATACGTTCTTAGCAAACAACGTGTATGCTAGTACTAGTAGTGTTTTAACCAAACGATCACTTCGTCTTTGAATCAATCAACACACGAATCAAACCTTCACTTATGTGGTGTTAAACCACAAAACTGAAACCCTTAAGGGTGTTCGGTTCGATCGCACAAACAAAGAAGGAAAACCGAAAACCCCTTTGGGTTTTGGAGCTCGGTCGAACACAAGGAGAACAAAGGGAGAGATTTATGGTTTTTTAGGGATTAGTGATTTCAAGTTATGAGCTCTCAATCATCCCAAGACCCCTATATATACACCTTATAGCTTGGTGAGCAAGCAAGCTCTCCCACCTCCTCAAGAGGAGGTGGTTCGGCCGACTAGGAGGGAAAAGGGGCGAACCGCACCCTTCCTTTATTCGGTTTTTGCATATTAGCCCTTTAAACCTTTTAACGACTAATATTTATTTCTCGTTAAACATTTAATGATCGTTTGTTAAACACTAGTTAATATATTACATTAATACATTAAAACGTTGTTCTACATATTGACGTGTGCGTCCCCTTAGGCTCGAATAAATTCCCGGACATATATAATTTATATTTGGACATATTCCAACAGTTATGATGTGTGATTGGTTCCCATTTAGTCTAGATATCAAGTTCAAAGAAACTCCAGCACTGTAGCTACAGTGCTTAAGATGAATAGTAAACTTGGGTCAAAAGCGACGTCGTTTAGATTGTCAAATGTGTAAGAGTATAATGTATGAGAGGATAGTCGAATTAAAACCTGTTATGGTCGGATTAAAACCAAGAACTAGATAATGCTGCAGTGGACATTTGAAAGCATAGTATTAACTTTATGACATACAATCCATATGCACTATGGTATATATTATCAATATGAAGCTAATATCAATGAGAATCGAAACATTTAAAAGTTAATACATAAACCTAAGGATGGAAATGAGTTTTGGTCTTGTCCCACATGGGTAAATGAGATAAAGTATTCTAGGCTTAAATACAATAGTTCATTTAAATCACACGTCTTGTGGTTGATACAATGCTTTCATCAACCCACCGACCACCGACAAATTTGTTCGGTGGTTTGTGTGAGGATGGAAGAATTATATAAAGCCTTAACTTTTTGTAACAAAATCTTTTAGTGTTATTTTTGGGGTTAATTGATATATACATGATTTAACCTTTTAAATGTCATATTTGCCTGACTAAAAATATTACTGACACACATATATATATATTCGGTTTAAACATTATATTACAGTGATGCAGTCTTAGCTTGAATAGTTAAAGTTAAATTATCACATATGTTGATATTTACATATGACTTCGTAGTGATATGTTTCTGTAATTATTTTCTTACAAGTGTCAAAGGGGCTAAAATTATTAATGTTCTTACTTTCTTAGATGAACTGAAATTACCTTAGTGCTTACGTATTGAGTAACAAGTATTGAAGACAAGAACAGAGCTAATACATGAGGGTGTATGAGGTGTGCTATCGCTCATGACCTCAAATCTTTAAGGGCCTCAGAATGTGCATCACGTTATATATTCGGGGCCTCAAAATTTACTTCCAACCAAATATGTTAATGTAATACAATATATAACTTTATGTTATAAATAGTTGTTAAATTTGAAGTTAGATCATCAAAAATGATTTTTGTTTCAATGGTTAGTAGAATATATCCTTGATCGTCATGTTTAGTGATCAAATAAGATTTTGCATAGGACTTTCGTTAGCTTAGCTATGACACAGAAGTACATAACAAGACAAAAATCTTCATATTTAGATTATAATATAATTGTCCACCTTAGGAGCCTGTGTTACAGTTATGCCGTATTTATGCAGTCTTAAACATTACAATATGCATGTAGTTTTTATATACAAGATTAATCTTTACATTCATTTAAAAAAATTAGATTTCCTCATAAGGAAAGCATAATTAACAACCACGTACACTTTACATGAAATCTTAACACGTAGTACATTCAGTTTTGTCGAAAAACACCTTGCGACCAAGCATAATTACTTCATACTAACACGGTACCCGCGCAAAGCGGCGGTTTAGGAGCCAAAAAAATTAAAAACTAAAAATTAATAAAAATATATCAAGATAGATATTGAATTAAAGAGCACAAAATTTAAAAAATATGATGAAATTAAATCATAAAAAAAATAAATAGATAAGAAGATATTTCAATTTAAAAATAAATGTGGTTTTTTAATTAACAAATGACACATGTCACTATAAGATGTGGTTCTCTAAAATGAGATGGATGGTTAAGATTGCACATTCTTATATTTTCATAATAATTAAGTTTAAAAGTTTGAATTTTTCAGACTTTCTAAAAATAAAATGTCCTAAATGTTTTATAATATAGTATAGATGTATAGATATAGATAGTATAGACATAGAAGTATGGATAAGCATTCGAAGTACTTTTAGAGCTACTTCATTCGTATTGATCTAGCAATTTTTATCAAACTTTGATGTCAAACGGTACAAATGTACGTGTAGTATAAACCCCGCAAGCAGGGACGGAGCCAGGAATTTTTACTCGAGGGGACACATTTTGATAATTTTTAGGAACTACACTACAAATTGGTTCTTAGGGGGGCAAATTACAAAAAAAAAAGATATTTTAAAAAATTTACACTACAATTTTTTTCGCTAGGAGACACTTGCCCCCTGGGTCACCTCACTATCTCCGCCACTGCCCGCAAGTGAAGGGTTTGTGGGCACTTGTTCATCTAGTTATATACTCGTAGCTTTTTATGTATGTGTGACATGTTGGTGATTTTAGTGTCATCGACGGCCATTTAGGTAATGACGATTTACTAGAGACTAATGAGATTTCATATTCGGTTCGGATACGAGTTAGGGAAGTGTGAGTGCACACTCGTTGAGCTAATATGTTTTCGACCATGACAAAAATGCAGGGGTCAAGGAGCAGCGCCCCTTACGGGGTCAAGGGGCAACGACCCCAGCGGGGATCGGGGCAACGCCCCGACCCAAACGGTATATTTGGCGCTCCAAGTAAGTTATCCGTTTTCCCCTCTTATTTCCTCAACCAGTGTGACTGTTAAAAAAACAGTTGTGAAAGTTGGTTTCAACCAACTTTAACTGCTTAACTGTCATTTAGAATCTGTTTTATAAACAGATCCATTAGCCTCATTCATACATACGAAAATACACTTACAATTCCCCTATTGTTCTTGATTTGTGATTCTTGTGCCTAGAACACAAATTGCCATTCTCTTTGTATTATCCCGATATAGGGTCGAAATACTTAATACGAAAAGTAAACTCAACATGATACAACAGAGATATCCAGGATCATCACACACACACCCCAATTTCTAACATGACATATTACTTCAAAGGGTACAAGCGAATTGTTTGTATGTCTTCAAGGCTACTAGGATAGTGTATTAACTTCTGGATGTTGACTATGTAAGAAGGTCAAAAAATATGGTTATTTGTAAAAACATGAACGGTTGATAAGTTTGCGAAGTTAAAAATTTAGAATTAGGAACAATTGCATATGACAAACTAATGTTACTAAAGCCGCACAATGAAGCTGTTTATGCATTGTTAGCGAATGCATACACAACTCTAGTAAATGGCACTAAAGACACACGATTAAGCCGTTACAGTTGGATTAAAACCAAGAACATAAAATGTTGCAGGGGGCATTCAAACGCATAGTATTAACTTTATGACATACAATCCATATGCACTATGATATATGAAGCTAATATGAATGAGAATTGAAGCATTTAAAACAAAAGCTTACGGATGGAATCACGGAAATGAGTTTTGGTATTGTCCCACATAGCTAAATGAGAGAAACTATTCTAAGTTTATATACCATAGTGCATATGGAGTGTACGTCTTCGGGTTAATACAGTAGAAACTCTATAAAATAATACACTTGGGACCACCAAAATTTATTAATTAAAAGAGTTATTAATTAATCGATAAATTAATAATTATTAATTTATATATTAATTAATATTTTATTAATTTATAGTATACAAATGGTTGGAAATTTCATGACTCA